>CM029015.1:168690111-168862119 GCA_016801055.1 Panax notoginseng | reverse complement strand
TAACCTTCACATAAACACAATTCATTATCCTATTTGACATACAATATTATTATCATACTTTTCTATTACAATTAAGTTGTACATAAAAAATCCCAAGTTGAACTTGGCTTTATCCTTTCCTGAATCCGACGTTTTCGTCTTAATCTGCAATGTTAATCATGATATAGCAAGGGTGAGCAATAAGTTTGCCCAACAAGTTTAAGTTCAAAAATTAAAGATATATCATGATAGAAAGAAATAAATAAAAGCTGGCTACAGTTCTACAATATAATTGTGAACTAGCATGAACAAACTTTATATAGCTGAACGAACATTGAGCA
The DNA here is from genome assembly GCA_016801055.1 of Panax notoginseng. Lineage (NCBI taxonomy): Eukaryota > Viridiplantae > Streptophyta > Magnoliopsida > Apiales > Araliaceae > Panax > Panax notoginseng. Next base: position 168,861,799 of record CM029015.1, on the reverse strand, counting down.
TGAATATATATATATATATATATATATATTTATATATATATATATATTATATATATATATATATATCTGGACCGAATGGTAATGAAGGTGATCAGCTTTTCATACTTGAAGAATACATGCATTATGCACAAAGTGTGATTAAATAATTCTTAGACATGGCAATCAGTAATGATTAACCACAAGTATATTTGAATGAAATAACTCGAGGTCGAGTTAAGAAAAACTTGCATGTTCCGTTGATTATCGTTACACATTTTAATAAGTTTTTCTGAACCTAATATATACATAATATCGATATACAAATTAGAATAATATAATCACAATATTTAAAATAACTTAAACACAGTATCACATAATCTATCAGTCTATAACACATAGAAAACTTATCCTCAAGTCAAACTATTACAGTATGAGTCGAGTTCGGTATAATTCTGACATTCCGACGGTCTGGTCGGATAATCGTCGAGTTTAAGTTCAATTAAACTCTGCCTAACACTTAACAATTATCTCTGATAATTTTAATATCAGTCAACATAATTTTCCTAGGCTCGTAATAATTTTCAAGTAATTATTACTATTTATCATGATTTTTCAATCATTAATAACACATTAACATGAATTAAATACTACTTAATTCCATTATCATTAATATTAAATATTAATGAAATATGTGTCATAATATTATAATATATTTATAATATCTCAAAGTATTTTTAATACTTTAAAATCACTTTTATAGGATTTTTAAACAATTAAATTCATTATTCGATAATTGCTATTAATATCAAAATATTAATATTTTCGTGACAAAATATCAAAAGTTATATTTTATAACTTACAATATTTTTATAAACACTTAAATCATTTTTATTTGATTTATAAAACATTAATTCTATTTTTTCACAATTTATTTAATATATTTATTAAATAAATTAACTATCATTAATATTGATTAATTAATGAAATTTCTCACAAAATATTAAAAGTCGCCAAAATAACTTAAAATATTTTCTTATACAATAATATAATTTTTCATGATTTTTCATAAATTAAAATTATTTTTAAATAATTTATTTAATATTATAATTAAATAAATTAAATACCATTTATATTCCAAAAATATTAAATATTTATGAAATATATTCAAAATTATTAAAAACTCATTTTTAGAATTTAAAATAATTTTTAGGAATTTATTTTGTATTTTTAATAATTAAAAACCATTTATTTCAATTTAATTAATTAAAATAATTATTTTCAGAATTTAATTATTAATAATAGGGCCCTATAGCGACAGAACCATCGTTATAGGTGTTCTTGAGCATGTTCTTCATCAACCCAGAAACTCATGGCAGACAGCGAGGTGCCTTGTTTGACCATAATTAAATACGTGTTCTTGTTGCTTTCTGGGCTGGAATTCATGTTACAATTGTAGTACTTATGTAATATTACATGTTTCAACAACTAGATAGGTCATACAACATCACACTTAGAAGATCTGAGCCTTCAAAATATCTAACAACGCTGTTCTTCATTTCTTGGTTTTTCAAAAAATGAAGAACAGTTGTAGGTGCTATACTTAACTCCTTAGATCGTGAGCTCTAAGTCTATTTTGGGTGATTTACGAATTCAAGCTTGTAGTCCAGATGTCAGGGTACATATAGAACTCACTAGATCAACTTAACCACATTTCCATCGTAAGATCTGGACCGGTCAAAGTTGTGAAAAGAAACTGCCTCAAAGAGGCCACGCTCCCGCGCTATGCACCAGTTCCAGTTTTGCAGAACGTGATCTCGATACTGTTCTTAAGCCAACTAACACGAATTCCACCTACAAAACAGTAAAATTAAAATATACAATTGGTATAAAACTAACACAAACATGTTTCCTCACATATTCATCAACTTAGAACAATTAAACAACACTTTCAACTAATTTAATTCCTTAAATTTCATGTTTTCATATAAAAACTCAATATTTGACATCCTTTATAGAAATCATTACTGTGATCACAATTCTTGCTCAAATTTCTTCATCCACACTACATTCTCTTCGTTTCTTAATGGACTAGCATAATCAAAACTCAATTTACAGTTTAACATACAAATTGACCACTAAAATTGGTACTTTCACAAGCCATATGAGAAATATATACAGTGTAGTTACTTTTCCTACTTTTAACTGTAATTAGCATACAAATTCTTATCTACACACAAACTCTAACATTACAATTACTTATAATTGCAATAATTCAGTTTATTCAACAATTCAAGAGAATTTGAATTCACAGAGGATAGAAAATACATGACGTAAAACATATTAAAACATATATGTATATGTAATACTAAGGTTATGAAGATACCTTCAATTTGCTTGTTAATTCTTGCTAAACGCTGAAGTTGCTGTGAAATTCTTAGGTTTCTCTCAAATTCTCTCTCGAGTTCTCTGGATTCTCCTCTTTCTCAGTATCACATAAAGCCAACTAAATCTCAAGTGCAACCTAATAAACTGATAGGCTAGCCATAATACGTATACTTATTATAATATCAGTTACAAGATATAACGCTTAGGTTATAATTATATTTTATTTATTAATTAATTTATTTTATTTATATTATCTAAAAATTCAAAAATCCAAAATTCAAAAGCCATAAGGCTTTGTTTGGCAAAAAGTCTTTAAAATAAAGACTTAATATTTTAAGATTTGTTTGGGTAAAACTAATTTAAGCTCCTTTAATTTATTTTAATAAACAACTTAGTTTATAATTTATAATCACATATTATTTATTTGGATTTTCATATCCAACATTAATCAAATAAATTAATTATACATACCATATTTTAAATAAATATTCCACTTTAACAAATATCACAAAATTATAATTTTATTTAATAATTTAACATACCACTTTAAATTATTAAATTAAAACAACAATATAACATCTCATGTTATATTACAACTCTCTAAATTATAAATTAATTTAATTTATAATGCTATCTAATAAATTAAAGTCATAAATATTTACTAACAACCATCACATCAATAAAATATTTATTCAACAATAAACACATCAAATAAATATTTATATAATTCAATAAATATTCCACTTTAACAAATATCACAAAATTATAATTTCATTATAATTTTATTTAATAATTGAACATACCACTTTAAATTATTAAATTAAAACAACAATATAACATCTCATGTTATATTACAACTCTCTAAATTATAAATTAATTTAATTTAGAATGTTATCTAATAAATTAAAGTCATAAATATTTACTAACAATCATCACATCAATAAAATATTTATTCAATAATTTCAATAATAAACACATCAAATAAATATTTATATAATTCAATAAATATTTAAAATTACAATTTAAAATTCTGAACTGTTGCACCTTCTGTTTGATTGGTTGTTCAAATGGTTGGAAAAAGCTGAGAAGAAGAAGTCTACAGATAAACCCCTCACAAAGGTTTTTTATGGAAGACTCTTGAGCATTATACTGAAGAAGAAATTGAAGAGCAAGATAAGAGATAATGTGGGAAAACCCCTAACTGTTCAAAAAGTGATGTCTCCAAAGCTGTTTGAAAACTGGAAGAAAAATCCCATGGAGAATTGATAAGTGGGCTTTATACCCATTAATTGAGTGTATTTGAGCTTTATCTTCTGAAATTTTTTAAGTTTTTGTGTCTATTTATGCATATTTTATGTTGTTTTATAGGAATTGGGACAAAAGCTACTTGGATCGACGTTTGGGTTGCTAGATTTGCATTTTCGGCTTGCCATTTATATAACAGCCACTTTAGATCCAATTTTAGAATTTCTCCAGTCCTTATTTCGAAACACTCAAAGAATAAAAGTTGTAGATATATGTCTGCTCTTTTCAGAACATCTTGAATCATCGAAATCGAAATTCAGACGAAGAAGTTATGACCATTTTCCCAAAGGACGTCAGAGCAGAAAATTTCCAGAAAAGGACCCCCGCGGGGGCAGACATTTTACACACAAAAGCCCGCCGGGGCGGGGTACAAGCCCAAAAACAAAAGCCTAGCCCACCGGGGCGGGGATATGCGCATAAAAAATAATTTTTCTCAGAATTTAAGTTCAAGGAGGATTGGTTCGAGCTGATTGATTCAAGGACTTCCAAGAGGACTTAAAGACATATAAAGATGCATATAAAAGGTAGAGAATAAGAGGGATAGGAGAGAGAATAATTTCATTAAATTAGATTAGAGTAGAATAAGACATAACCCTAGTTTTTATGAGTTTTAGAGATTGAAGCAACTTGGAAACCATTGAAGATCAAAAGCAGGAGCTTGAGGAAGATGGAGATTTGTTGACAACATATTTATTCTTCCCTCTACTCTTATTTTTGTCTTTGAATGATTATTTAATTGTAGATTCTTAGTTTTAATTCATTAATCATGAACTAAATCTTTTGTTTAAGATTACAATGGAACGTATTGTATAGTTTATTTTTAGTATGCTTCTCTATTAATTATTGTGATTATTCTTGGATTGTCTATTATGGTTTGTGTTTACTGCTTAATTGCCTAGCTACCAATTACCATGATAATCTATATGAACTCAAGAGATGAAGTATAGATTTAGATCTGATCATAATAGCATGTGATTGTGTTTTCTGCATGGTGTTGGAATACATAATTTATGTTTAGGATAGAAATATACATATACATCGCATTTAATCTGATAGAGAACTTGTGCTTAAAATCCTTTTTAATTGTAATTCACATAGAGATATAGTGAATTAGTTAATTAGGGTGTTCTTCTTAATTTTATCATCTGTGGATTTAAGTTGATTTGAGTATGATGCATTAAGAAATGGTCATATTTACTTATGTGTTATTGATTAATAATTCAGAATAGTGAGCTTAATTGATAAGAAGTGTATTAATTAAAATGAAGCAATAAGTGAAGTTGTGATCTTAAATCTTCATAATCTAATTTTTAATTAGAGGTAATTAGAATTAGTTTAATTAAATAATTTAATTTATAATCTTAAAGTGATTGTTTAAATAACATTAGTTTGATTAAGAGTTAGTATTTGGTAATTTATATTAGTAATTCCTCGTGGGAACGATACTCTACTTTCACATTATTACTTGTTGACCACGTATACTTGCGTGATTGTGCGTAATTAGATTTTACCCAACAAGAATAAAAGACTAAAGACATCTGGCAGCAGCAGCAAGATCACTGCAAAAGAAGAGGAAGGCAAGAGTAATGGAAAGTGAGTCATCTCAATCTGATGACTCTGCACCCCCAGTGGCCACTCCAGCAAAGCCAATCAAGAAGAAAGCTAAGGTTGTGAAGAAGTCAGCAGAGGTTCCACCAAGCAGTCTCTCCACTGATAAAAGAGATATGAATCAGGAAAGGAAAAAGCATCAACTGCTGCACCCCCAATGAGGAGAAAGAGTAACAGGATACTTCAAAGAACAAACCAGAAGAAAGAAAGAGGTTCTACATCAAAAGTGATTGATCTCAGTGATAGTGATGAAGATGATAAACTTGAGTCTATAGGAGAAGACATCAAAGGCAAAAAGAGGATAATTTCTGACAGCTCCAGCAGTGAAAGGACTGCAAATGCAAATGAACCCAAGTCAAAAGAAGATGATGAAGATGAAACTGACGAGTTTTTGAAGTATAAAGAGTAGGAAATGACTGCTGAGTCAGACAGTTCTGAGAAGGGTAATAAAGAAGGAACAAGTGATGAAAATCAGCAAGAAGGATCCACTGATGAATCAAGTGAAATGACCCAGCATGAGTCAAGCTCAAAGTCACAAAATGAAGAGATGGAGACAAACTCCGGCTCTACAGATCAGGAATCAGCAGATTATCACATCCCATCCCCAGCAATGGCTCGCAGAAGACTAATTGTGGAAGTCAGTAATGAACCATGAAATGTGATTTCGGGAACATGGATAGATCATGGGAATGAACGACTCAAAGTAGTGACGATGACTACAGAAGAATTGCTCAACAATTTTCATGACATGGATTTAGATCGTACTACAATACTGTACAATCTTGACAATCCTATGATAAAATGGTTCTACCCATAGATGCCCTGGCTAAAGGCGTATACTGCTGGAGATGAGAGTTACATCAGCTGGTGCTATTCACACTTTCCCAATTTGGAGCTGGTCTCTTAGAATTTTCCAAGAATCAAGACATTTTTCACCAAACTAATCAAGAATGTACCTCATTTCAAAGTTTCTCGTCATGCTGGTAACATCTACATTCCCTTCTATCTCTTAGAAAATTTAGATAGTGGAAAGGTCACACCAAAGCCCAGAATCATAGAGGTCTCATACTCTGCGATTGCAAATGATCAAGCTCATCCTGATACCCACTCATCAAATCCCACTCTCAGTACTCCAGTCTTAATCCAAGTATACCTTATGATATCCCTTATTCATCCAACAATGATTTCTTCGATATTCTCACCGCCTTTGAAAACATCTTCAAAAGTGAGAAACTCAAACAAACTGCCCAAATCGCTATAGACTCTGAGTAACTGAAAAACTCTGAAGAATTGGCTGAAAAATTATCCTATATTATTGAGGAAGTAAAGAGCCTATCAGAAGGAAAGGACACTGAGTTCCACAAGAAACTTCAAGCAACTATTTCTGATATATCTATTAAGCTTCATCAGCGAGATCAGATTTATTTGGAATCTATTGAGCAACAGAGGAAAGAAGCCCTGCTACTTCAGAAGAAAAATGAAGAATCTATTGTATCTCTCTCTGATAAAATGATTCCCTGAATCAGTCTCTCTCTCTACAACTAGAGCTCAGCCAGCAGGAGCTAAAGATTGAAGTTAGAAATTCATCCTACCTACTAGAGCAGCTTATGTCCAATGTCCAACATCTCTCTCAAGTGATTGATGACAAACAGGGGAGAAAACGAGAAGGCACTCAAAGGGCCACAAGAAGAATCAAATGAAGACAAAGAAGAAGATCCAGAAAGAGAAGCAGGAAAAGCTAAAAGCAAAGTAAGATGAGGCAATGAAGACATCATCTCAGGGGGAGCAAGAGCTCAAAGAGAAGATCCAGAAAGAGGAGCAAGAGCTCAAAGAAGATGAAGAAATGAAGCCATCATCTCAGGGGGAGCAGGAACCAGAAGAACAATCATATGAATAGCAACAACAGAAAGAAGATCCAGAAGACACGCACATGAAAAAGAAGGTACATCTCTAATTGTAACAGTTAGCTCTGGATCCAGTATTTAGATTTGATCTGCCATCTATAATCAATTTTTTTAATATCATTCATATTACTTGTTCTAGCAATACAACAACTCACTGTATCTTAAGATTCATTCATCTCATACATATGCATTCAGTATTTTTGTCATCATTAAATAGGGGGAGATTGTTAGGAATATTCATATGAATGTTATTCCTTTATTCATATAATTTGATGATAAAGATGATGAAGTAAATGAATGACTATGCAAATATGTCTGCATTGATAAAAGCTGTAAAGTCCTTAATAGACGATAGATAATATGGACAAGGACTTATATTGACATGGTCAAAATTGTTAGTTTGATCCATGGTTAATGTTTATCATTCTGTAAATGAATATATATCAAAGTTGTTAGGTTAATCTATTTTCAAGTGTAATAGATAGGTATGTTTGATCGTAGAGCTATGTAAGTCATGCTAGCCTGCCAAGAAAGTAAAGCAGAATCATAGCCTGCACTCAAAATTATAGAAGATGTCTGTCGAGCGCCTGTCATGCTAGAATCGTAGACTTGACTCTGAATCGTGATGCCTACATGTCACCCATCAGGATCATAGTTTGTAGAACAAGAGCCAAAGTCACAGACAGGGAGATGCTTGCATAACCAAGGCATAATCATAGAAGCACTCTACGATTCTCCACAGAAGCAAACATGAAGTATAATGCATAGATCGCTTTCTCTAGTAAGAATAGTCAAGCTTAAGAATGCAGCCTACTTGAAGATTTTCAGAAAGCATTCTCTCAATGATCTACAAGTAAGTGGAAGATCAAAGCACAAACAAGAGGGTTAATAGAGAAGTAATAATCCAGTCAGAAGGAATCTCCAAAAGTGCTAACCAGAAAACTACGATCGCAGTGCTCACCAAAGAGAAGAAGAGCCTGACAAAGGAAATACAGAGATTATGGTAGACTTGCCATAGAGCAAATGATAAACAAGGAGGATGTCAATGCTCAGCCTTATTATGAAGTATGATCAAGAGAACACAAGGCAGAACATTATGAAAGCTGAGTATGACAAACTAATAGAGACTACAGGAGCCAAGACAGAATCGTAGAGTATCGAGAAAGTTGCTACAAAATCGTAGTCTGCTTTAGAGTGCCTCATTCAGACTCGTAGAGTTGGTCTGAGCACCTGCCGAGCTAAGTCAAGAATCGTAATCTTCTTTCGGGAACGTAGAATCTGCAATACAAGCAAGTAAAAATCGTAGTCTACCAGTACTTGAGAGAAATAGTAGTGTTCTCTATGTTCAGGCTGAATCAAGCACGATCGTAGAATAGATCGTGAAAGGCAAGGTACAAGATGGCACAACATTGAACACTCTCGGAATCATAAAAGGTGTCAAGGTCAAGTCACTCTTTGATTTCCACAAACAAGCACTTGTAGAGTTTATAAAGGTCAAAAATCGTAGAGGGAATATTTGAGGAGTGAGAATGTCCAAGAAATGAACACTGACATTTGAACGTTGTGAATTGGGGATCCCAATATCCTTTCCAAGCATTCTTGATGAGAATCGAGGAAACAAGAGAAGAATGTGACTACCTGCTAGCTTGCTGAAAGTAACGTGTATGAAGTGTCAGGTGATAAAGTAGACTGATGTGTCAGGAAAGACAAAAAGGAGTTACCACATCAACCTGGCATGTCTACATCAGTGCTCAAAAATGTCTGGAGCATTAATTCCTATAATGGATACCTTTGACTAAGACATTTCAAAGGCTACTTCACAAGCAGTGATTCAAAAAGAAGCTCGTTAATAGAAGACCTCCAACGGCTATATTCCAATGGGAAGATAATTGATGAATCTACAAATAGCCAAAGCTTTAAAGAAGAAGAGTTGTTGACTTAAAGGGATGCAAGTTATATAAAGCTTAACAATGAAAAGGTTTCCATGAAAGTGAGACCACCACAGTTGAGTGAAGCACAACTAATGAGGGCTCTACAATGATAAAGTTTCACTCTATACAAAGGAATATAACAACGACATGGCATCTGAACTTAGAGCCAGAAGGCCAAGAAGGCAACAACCTAAGTGGCAGATCAGAAATCAAAATACTTAAGCCATTCTATATATCATCATGAACATACTAAGCTGAAGAGGAGAATATACAGAACTGATTATGTGCATAAGACAACCAGTGTTCAAGGACTGCTAAGTACCCAAAGAAGCTAAGCTGATATACAAAGACTTAGCAGTACCTCAACGGTGATGATGCACAATACTGAACATCAGATGAAGACAAGCATCAACACCAAAGAACAGTTGCACTAGAGGATGAGACAGAACTGCTAAGTACTAACAAAATGTCAAGTTGAACGTACATCTTAGCAATTTAGTAGATGTGATCAAACACCAATGTTGAATACCCAATGATCACAAGAAGCTGCTAAGAACAAGAAAATGAAAAAGCTAAATGTTATCTTAGCAACTCAACTACAACAAACAACAAACAAACAATCAAGCAACCAGGGCTTGCAGGGTCATTGTCCCAGTGACTAAACTAAAGTCAAGTCTGTTGGACTTGCTGAGTACCGGAGGGTACAAGAGATTCATTTATACAACTGTCGTGCAAAATACGACAACACATACGCTGTGGGTTTTAATACAAATATTGTCACGTAGACAATATCCAAACTCAAATAAAATTTTTATTACAATTATTATCATACTATTTTACAAAATACTGAGGATTACTAAAATAACTATCTTGGACCACTACTCCACTCCCCGACTAGTCCCAGCTACATTCTCGCCTCCTTAAAAGAACAATGGAATAAAAAGGAAAAGGGTGAGCTCAACTAGCCCAGTAAAGAATATTATGACTAAGATAATGTAAAACAAATTATCATTAGTCCTCAATTGGGAAAATCTGATAGAATACAATAGATAACAAGTTTTAAATCAACAACTGCAGCGAAAATATCACTCCATTAGAAGAGTCAAGTAGAGCATGATGTCTACTATCTTCTATGATTTAAAAGTCCATAATCAATATTTTATCCCTGTATCGCCAATCAATAATTATTTTCAATCAATAAATTATCTATACACTACTGGCCAAAGATAATCGTTTCTATCACCAGTGGTCATGATCACGTCAAACACTTGTCCATCTATGCACTACGGGCCAATGAGGACTTTCACCACAAACCTTTATCTGTAACATCAAAGGTCATGAATATACCAATACACAATTTTTGGTCATAATCATACCAATCAACACTCCATCCTTGCATTACAGGCCAAAGATAACTTTCAGCACAATATAAATACGAGGATGATGACAATGACATAAAGAATCAATCAAGTGAGATCAATGATAAATATTATGGACTTATAATTCAATTTATCTAGAGTTCAAGAATATCCAAATTGTCAACATGATTACCAATTCTGGAGTAAAATTTAAGAATGATATTCATGTATCAAAAATAATTTGGACAGAAAAGAAATCAATTTTGTCATGAATAGTACCCGAGTAAATAATATCCCGTAAATAGTACCCCGAATAAATAATACTCAATTAAAAAGTACCCCCAATGAATAGTACCCCGAATGAATAGTATTCCAATTTTTATAAGAAAGTTCAGACCAATAGTGAAATAATAATAGATGAAGCACAAACTATTAAGAATATTCCACTAATTTTAAGGGTTTTCACTATTTAATAATAAGGTTATGGAAACAAACAACAAATTTGTACCATGAATGGAGAAATACGAAAGAAGATGATATCCCTTGATGAGTACAAAAGAAATGACATCTCATACGAGTATAAAAGAATATACGAAACTGCAAATAGATTTTCACCCGTCATGCGGTAATTCGCGTAGACAGATCATTTCCACAATTTAATAAAGAATGAATACGAAAGATTATTCACCATGCATGCGGTAGTCCGCATATACAGGTTACTCCCGCAGATTAATAAAGAATGAATATAAGGGGTCATTTACCATGCATGCAGAAGTCTGCGTAGACAGGTTACTCCCGCATATTAATAAAGAATGAATACGAAGGGTCATTCACCATGCAAGAGGTAGTCCGCGTAGACAGGTTACTCCCACATATTAATAAAGAATAGAATGACAACCCTTATGAATATTGAAAGAAAATGACATTCTTTACAAATACGAAAGAATAATAGCCCTTACCTTAGAAGATTGGATACTACAATAGTGAAGTAACAGAATACTCTTCTTCTTTCTCTCTATAGTTTCTCTGTCTAGAGTTTCAGTGAATTCGTAAGAAATAATGAAGGAATGAGCTTCTATTTATAGGATAATGGACTAAATAGTAACTAATTCATGAACGGTCCAGATTGATTTACTATTAAACGGACGGTCCATATTGATTTACTATTAAAATTTAAAGCAACGGTCCATACTAATTTACTATTATAACTTTCCACCAGCGGTCCATATTAATTTACTATTATAACTTTCAACCAGCGGTCCATATTGATTTACTATTATAACTTTAACCAACGATCAAAAAAATTAGCACATCTCCTCATGGAATAATAAGCCAAACTTATAACAAACGCCTCATAACAAACCCCTATATTTATATCAAAATTTGAATAAATATTTATCGCAAATCATTTATCTTCAATTAACACATTTTTAATCTTTCAACAATTATTCATCATTTAAAATTATAATTCACACTATTGACAACCAGATCGTTCCTAGAAAAGAGGAGGCTTTTCGATAAAGATTTCTCCTTATTAGCGCGCAATTAAATAACCCAACCCCTTCCTCGAAAGAACTTTCTAAATATTGTCAATAATACAAATAATAATATAAATAATTGTAACAATCCAAAATTTCAAATTATAATAATAAATAATTATTGAATTATATAAATATTTATTTGATGTATTTATTGTTGAAATTGATGAAATAAATATTTTATTGATGTGGTTATTATTAGTAAATATTTATGAATTAAATTTATTAGATAATATTCTAAATTAAATTAATTTATAATTTAGAGTGCTGTAATATAACATGAGATGTTATATTGTTGTGTTGATTTAATAATTTAAATGGTATATTAAATTATTAAATAAAATTATAATGAAATTATAATTTTGTGTTATTTGTTTAAATGGTATATTTAATTAAAATATAGTGTGTAACTAATTTATTTGATTAATATTGGATATGGAGATCCAAATAATTAATATGTGATTATAAATTATAAACTAAATTGTTTATTAAAATAATTAAAGTAGTTTTAATTTGATTTAACCCAAACAAGGCTTAAATATATTAAGTCTTTAATTTTAAAGAGTTTTGCCAAACAAGCCTTATGACTTTTGAATTTTCAAATTTTGAATTCTAATAAAATAAATAAAATAAAATAAATAATAAATATAATATATTTATAACATATATGTTTGTTTTGTAACTGACATTTTATTAAGTTTGGCGTATTAAGACTATCAGTTTTATTTTATTTTACGCATAAGGTTTATCAGTTGTGTTTTGGCCATTTGCTAAACTGAGAATTTCAGAGAAAAGTTAAGAGAGAATTGAGAGGGAACTTAAGCAATTTCCAGCAACTTCAGTGTTTGGCAAGGATTAACAAACTAATCAAAGGTATTTTCCCTAATTATATATGTATATATGTATATATGGGTTTTTACTGAAAGTAGTATGCATACAAGGCAATCATGTTTGATGATAAAGCATATACTTTGTAACAATCTTATTCATTTATTAATAAAAAGTATTTATTTATTAAAGGTTTTTAATTATCTACATGATGCTGTTTTATAATATGTGATAAACCCATAGTTTTAAGCAATGCTTTTAGAATAATGATGATGATCATTCTAATGAGATCTAAATTCTTAAAAAGCTTAAAACTAAAATAGTTCTCAATCGTTGGATTACTAAATTGGGGATTAGTGAATCCGGATAGATTGGTACATACGTTGCTTGCTCATTGGATGAGGATGATTGATCTCATGATCATTTGTGTGGAGACACTAAAGCAAGTATGTAGGTGCTTATTAGAGAATAAGTTCACTGAACGTGGCTCGCTAAGGAATACCTAATGGAGTTTTACTTGCCTGTCAATAGGGAATTCCTGTAGTGATAGTAGTACAAGTGATCCTTGGACTTGAGATCATCATAGTATCTTGTGTATGATGAGTTATACTTTGACTTATTCCTTAAGACCCTTAGGGTATATCAAAGGGTATGCTTGGGTATAATAAGTTGTACATGGAGATAATGTATTATTAATAAAGAATCTACCACTTCTAGTAAAAGAAGAGAAATGTCCTATGTGATTCGATAAATGACAACCCAATAGTCCTTGGCCAAGGCAGAATGAAATTAGAAAGGAGTTTTTAATTTGAATTATTTGGAGTTGTGCATTTAAGAGTCGAAATACATATAATTAAATAAAATAAGACTTGACAGTAATTCCATGTCTTATATTTAATTGTGACATTGTATGGTAGAAGGATTAAATTGTACGGTAACTATTTACTCAAGGGTTCTTTTATGATTAATGTTGAAATCTATATTATCTGGAAAGTCGTTGTTCGCTAGGGAGGCTTATCCCTATTGTAGAACAAATATTATTTATTTAAATAAATTATTTATTTAATTTGTTTATTTAAATAAGATTAGAATTGTTCTAATTGATTTATTCACAACCGATTTAATATGGAGAACCTAAAGGGTCACACCATAAAAGGAAGAATAATTATTTAAGAAGTTAATGGCATAATCGTAATAATAAGTTAAGTATATTTAATTTAATCTATGGTGATAGAATAAATTAAATAGCTTAATATTTATTATTTAATATTTTAGAAATATTAAATATAAATTAATAAGAGGAGTCTTATTATTATTATTACTATTATTATTATTTAATTCCTAAAGGAGTTTGAGAATTAATTAATAAAAGTACTCTCAAATATCCTAATAGGATTAGGAGGCAAATTAATTAAAAGAGTTTAATTAATTATCCCTAATAAGATTAGGGAGCTTAATTAGTTAAAAGAATTTTAATTAATTAAAATTAAAACCCAATTCCTTAATTGTTAAGGAGGGTTACCCACATCTATAAATAAGAGGAGTCTTATTATGGGTGTCAGAGTTGTTGACTTTTACAACATACGTAATTCCAATAGTTGGGAGAGTACGCTCTTTTTCTATGGTAGATAAAAAAACTAGGGTTTTGCCAAACACCCATCTTCTTGAATCTTTCTTATTCCTTGGTAGATCACCTCTAGAGGCCAAACACTTGGGTGGCTAACGTTGATCAAAGGAAGGAACCCAACTCGGTGGATTCAAGTTGAACGCGAAAAGGATTGGAGGTGAACTTGTACCTGAGGAAGCTCGAATCTTCAAGGGTATGATTCTTGTTCTTAATATCTTTTCGTTTAATTAATAATTGTGCATAAAGGATGATCCGGGTATATGGTTTGTAAAATTTTAAACTCTGATTTTTACACGTTTCCGCTATTTTTTGTAATTTGATTGCGTTCATGAATATTACAAACCTAACAGTGGTATCAGAGCCAAACCTTTATGCTAATTATTAATTATTTTGATTTGATATGTATATTGATATGTGTTTAGAACAATTTAATTGGGCATAATTTTATTGTATAAAAAAAAATTAAAAAAAAATTCGAAAACCTATTGAAAATCGCGAACTAATATTTCGGATTTTTGATTACTCGTGATTCGCTGGTAAGGGATATATGTATGATTTATTCCGTGTACAGCAATAAGGTGATTCGCATTCATGGAGGTTAATTATATATATATATATATATATATATATATATATATATATATATATATATATATATATATTATAACTAAAACGGTTTAGTTATTATTATATATATATATATATATATAATATTATTAATAATTTTATAATTAAAATAAAAGTTTATTTTAATCTTAAAATAAAAAGTTTATTTTAATTTTAAAATTAAATTTCATGCTAACTAATTAGAATTGGAATTGGATTCCATGATAACTAATTGGAGTTGAAATTAGATTCTATGTTTCTTTAAATAAAGGAGTTTATTTAGATATGAAATAAGATTTCATATTATTCAAAATAAAAGAGTTTATTTGTGAATAGGAAAGAGAATCCGTATTTCCTTAAATAAAGGAGTTTATTTAGATATGAAATAAGATTTCATATTATTCAAAATAAAAGAGTTTATTTGTGAATAGGAAAGAGAATCCGTGTTTCCTTTTATAGAGGAGTTTTTTTTTTTACATGGAATTGGATTCCATAATTAATTAAAATAAATGAGTTTATTTTGATTAAAGATTTTGATTAAAATAAAATAGTTTATTTTATTCAAAATTAGATAAATTAAAATAAAATAGTTTTATTTTAAATTAAATTTGGATTAAAATAAAGGAGTTTATTTTGATTCAAAATTAGATTTTATACTAACTAAATTTGCCCATTAAATGATATCAATATATATATTGAATGTTTATTATTCATGAGATGAATATTATTTATTGATGCATATGGTGATGTGTATGATAATAAATGAGATTGATTATAGACTATTGACCAATGTGATTGGATTTTATTTTAGTTGGATGCATGAATGTATGAGTTTTATTAAATGGGGTCTGCGTACCTCGTCTTCTCTAATTTTTTCTTAATGTAAATTCTATCTCCCTCCTATGTACTTCCACTTGACTGCTGATCAAGGTTTCTATTTATTTTAAATAAGTTCTGTAATAGGAATAGTTAGAATTAAATTTTGAAGAATTGGAGATCAAGGAGCAAGGAGCGCGTGAAGACCCGTTTGTAATGGAGCCCGGGTTTAAATGTAATAGTTATATTTAAATATTAATTCTTGCACCCCTAGGGTTTGACCTTTTGGTTCACTTGGTGGCTCTAGTGAACCAAACTAGAATAAAAGTCCATAATCAATCCGGGTAGAATATAGTATTCTATATGTGCATGCGTATACTATATATATTATATATTATGCAAACATACTTCGCATGTTAATTAATATCACGCGTATTTTATATATATATGTGCATGCGCGCTTAACAAGATGAGACAATTTAATAACAAACCCCTCAAATATTTTATATTAAGTCCTAAGCGTTCAAAGATATTTAGAATATCGAACGTCGCCTTCTAGCATGATAAAATTAATAGAGTATTAAATATTTAATATGAGTTTGCTGTGTCACCACAAGGCAAGTATTAAGTATTTAAGATGTTAATTTATCACATTTGATGCTTATAAAGAAAATTGAATAATATTATTTTGTTGTGTCACCACAAGGACAATATTTTTCTTTTTTGAATATATGGAGTGCTAGGTTGGACTTAACTTGGATAATTTTGATTCGGATGTGCCACCACTTGATCAAAATAATCTAAGAGGCAAAATACAAGGAGTTGCATAGTTGATGTAATTGACAAGAGTTGTCTACCTATTTATTTATATATAGTTTGTTGTGTCACCACAAGGCTATATACATTTGAAATGGGATCCATATTCTCACTAGCAAATCTTTAATTAGATTTTGCCGAAATATATAAGTGAGGGTAATATAGTTTGAAGAAAATAGTGGGAGATACCAATTTAAAACAAGACCTAAATTATTTTGGTAATTAATAAAAGAATGTATGCTAAAATGTTGTTAATTACAAATTTATTTACAGAATTTTACAATGTCTAAATTACTATCACTGCGTAGCATATTAGATGCTAAATTAATCGGACTGAAATACTCAGATTGGTTAAGGAATTTGAGAATAGTTCTCATGGCTGAAAAGCTATCTTATGTCCTTAATACGCCTATCCCTGCAATGGTTGCAGACAATGCCTCTGAGGAAGAGATTACTACTTTTAGAAAGTGGCAAGATGATGCACAGTTGGCTCAATGCATCATGCTTGCATCCATGAGTAACGAGCTTCAGCGTCAGCATGAAACTATGGATGCTCCTACTATATTCCTGCACATCAAGTAGTTAATGGTGAGGAAAGTAGGACTAATAGATATCAGATATCTAAGGAGCTCTTCCAATCTAGAATAACTGATGACACTACAGTACAGACACAAGTCCTTAACGTAATCAATTTGATTGATCACTTAGGACAACATGTTTTGTCATGGATGGAGAGTTGAGTCAAGATTTGATCTTGCATTCACTCCCAGACTCCTTTCACAATTGTTGTGAATTTTTCATATGAACAAGCTAGATATCAGCCTCGCTGATTTGCTTAACATGTTGAAAAATGTTGAGAGTCACTTTCTAACCAAGAAAGACCTTGTCTTACTAGTAGGGGCCAAAGGATCTTCTGAAAAGAAGAACGATTCAAAGAAGGTAAATAGAAAGGCAAAAAAACAAAGGATAATAAGAACAAAACTGATACGGATAGCAAAGGAGTTTGCTTTCACTGCAATAAGCCAGGATACTAGAAAAGAAACTGCGAGAAGCATCTTGCAGAGGTTAACCAAAGAAGCTTAGTGAAGTTTCGGTTACAATACAGTTTTTGTTCATGATTGAAATAAATTTTTCTTAAGTCAAGGTTCTACTTGGGTATTTGATACCGGCTTTGATTATCATAAATATAGATTTATGAAGGGACCAAGCAGAAGTAGAAATCTAAACAAAGATAAGCAATCCTATGTGTGGTAAATGAAGCAAAGGTTGCTACATTAGCCATAGAAACTTATAGTTTAGCACTGCCTACGGGCAAGTCTATTAAGTCAATAAGTTGTTATTGTATTCCAGTTCCTGTTGGAAACATTATTTCATTTTATTGTTGGACAATGAAATCTTTGGTATTATATTTAAGAACAATTGTTGTTCTATTTATAATAATAATAATGTTTTGTATAGAACTGGAATATTATTTAATGGATTTTATATACTTGACTTACGTGAAAATAATTTTGCAAATTGAACAAACTAGTATAAGAAAAGGAGATGATCATTCAAAGAGTTGAATATGTGTATTTGATGAAATACAATTGCGAATTGTTTGAAAGGTTCGAAGAATTCAGAAGTGAAACAAATTGGCAAAGTATTAAGATTCTTTGATTAGATCAAGGAATAAATACTTGTGCAATAAGTTTTTAGATCATCTCAAATGGTTTTCTCACAATGGACGCCTCCTGATACGCAATAATTGATTGATGTATCTGAAAGGAAAATTCGTACCTTGTTGGACATGGTACGGTCCATAATGATTTTACCGACATTCCAGTATCTTTCTAGGATCATGTTCTAGAAATGGCTGCATATCTATAAAAATGTAACCTCAAAATCTGGCCCCAAGACTCCATAAAAGTTATGGATAGGGAGGATTCCTAATCTTAAGTATGCTAAGATAAGGGGTTGTCCAACTTATGTGAAAAAGTTTCAAAGGATAAGCTTGGGACAAAATTTGACAAGTACCGATTTGTGGGACATCCAAAAGTAAGTTTAGGGAATATGTTCTATAATCCTACTTAGCAAAAGATGTTTGTTGCGAAACATACTACCTTCTAAGATAAAGGTATTTATCATTGAAGGAGCTAGTGGGAGGATAATAGATCTTGAAGAGTTCAAGAACCACAAATCACTATAAGTCAAATAAGAGGAACTTGTAGATAGACCTATTGTACCACAACCGAATCATAAATCTGGAATAGTACCGAAGATACCTAGGAGGTATGGATTCATCATAGATGATGATGATGAGGTACACATCATAGAAGATGATGATCCAGTTACATACGATGAGGTAAGAGTTCTAGTGTGTACAAAAGGGTCAGTGGGAGCGTCGTGACATTCCTAGTATTATATGTTGATATACTACGGATAAGGAATGACATACCAATGCTATAATTAGTAAAGATAAAGTTGTCTAAACATTCTTCCATGAATTATTTGGGAAGAGTATCGTAATTGGGGATACAAATCTATATAGATAGATTTAAAATGATACTCGACTTAACCCAAGAAACGTATATTCATTTGATGCTAAAGTCGTTTAGCATGACAAACTCCAAGAAATGTCTCATGTTGATGAGCCATGGAGTGTATCTCTCTTAATAGTCCCCATAGACTCATAAAAGAGAGATCACATGAGTAACTATCATGTATGCAATGAAATGTACGAGACCTGATGTTGATCAGTCATATTCTGGAGAAGTTCACTGTGAGACAGTGGAAAATATCTTAAAGTACTTAACCGGCACTAAAGATGTGATAATACATGGTGGGTCTGAATTAAAACTAGAGGGTTAACAGACTCAAGTTTTTTCAGACAGACCAAGACAATAGAAAATCCACTTTAAGGTAAAGCGTTACCTTGAGCAGTGGTGCAGTGAATTAGAAAGGTTCCGAACAGCAAAGAGTTGTTAGTTTAGTGATAAAGACAAAGTACATAGCTGTAAATGAAGCTGCAAGTTGATTGTTTGGATGAAAAGTTCATTACAGAACTAGGAATAGTTCCTAAGTCTCATCTTGGATCGAAACATGTGTTGCAGCACTTTCATTTGATTAAAGAATCATTGAAAGATGGAAATCACTATAGAGATAGTGGACTCTCAAGAACAACATTACATATCCATTTACTGAAGCTTATCCAACAGCAGGATAATCGTCACTTAGAGAAGAAGAGTATGAGATACCATGACGATTGGCTTTAGTGCAAGTGGGAGATTGAAAGTAGTATGCATACAAGCCAATCATGTTTGATGATAAAGCATATACTTTGTAACAATCTTATTCATTTATTAATAAAAAGTATTTATTTATTAAAGGCTTTTAATTATCTACATGATGCTATTTTATAATATGTGATAAACCTATAGTTTTAAGCAATGCTTTTAGAATAATGATGATGATCATTTTAATGAGATCTAAATTCTTAGAAAGCTTAAAACTAAAATAGTTCCCAATCGTTGTATTACTAAATTGAGGATTAGTGAATCCGGATAGATTGGTACATACGTTACTTGCTCATTGGATGAGGATGATTGATCTCATGATCATTTGTGTGGAGACACTAAAGCAAGTATGTAGGTGCTTATTAGAGAATAAGTTCACTGAACGTGGCTCGCTAAGGAATACCTAATGGAGTTTTACTTGCCTGTCAATAGGGAATTCCTGTAGTGATAGTAGTACAAGTGATCCTTGGACTTGAGATCATCATAGTATCTTGTGTATGATGAGTTATACTTTGACTTATTCCTTAAGACCCTTAGGGTATATCAAAGGGTATGCTTGGGTATAATAAGTTGTACATGGAGATAATATATGATCAATAAAGAATCTACCACTTCTAGTAAAAGAAGAGAAATGTCCTATGTGATTCGATAAATGACAACCCAATAGTCCTTGGCCAAGGCAGAATGAAATTAGAAAGGAGTTTTTAATTTGAATTATTTGGAGTTGTGCATTTAAGAGTCGAAATACATATAATTAAATAAAATAAGACTTGACAGTAATTCCATGTCTTATATTTAATTGGGACATTGTATGGTGGAAGGATTGAATTGTACGATAACTATTTACTCAAAGGTTCTTTTATGATTAATGTTGAAATCTATATTATCTGAAAAGTCGTTGTTCGCTAGGGAGGCTTATCCCTATTGTAGAATAAATATTATTTATTTAAATAAATTATTTATTTAATTTATTTATTTAAATAAGATTAGAATTGTTCTAATTGATTTATTCACAACCGGTTTAATATGGAGAACCTAAAGGGTCACACCATAAAAGGAAGAATAATTATTTAAGAAGTTAATGGCATAATCGTAATAATAAGTTAAGTATATTTAATTTAATCTATGGTGATAGAATAAATTAAATAGCTTAATATTTATTATTTAATATTTTAGAAATATTAAATATAAATTAATAAGAGGAGTCTTATTATTATTATTACTATTATTATTATTTAATTCCTAAAGGAGTTTGAGAATTAATTAATAAAAGTACTCTCAAATATCGTAATAGGATTAGGAGGCAAATTAATTAAAAGAGTTTAATTAATTATCCCTAATAAGATTAGGGAGCTTAATTAATTAAAAGAATTTTAATTAATTAAAATTAAAACCCAATTCCTTAATTGTTAAGTAGGGTTGCCCACATCTATAAATAAGAGGAGTCTTATTATGGGTGTCAGAGTTGTTGACTTTTACAACATACGTAATTCCAATAGTTGGGAGAGTACGCTCTTTTTCTATGGTAGATAGAAAAACTAGGGTTTTGCCAAACACCCATCTTCTTGAATCTTTCTTATTCCTTGGTGGATCACCTCTAGAGGCCAAACACTTGGGTGGCTAACGTTGATCAAAGGAAGGAACCCAACTCGGTGGATTCAAGTTGAACGCGAAAAGGATTGGAGGTGAACTTGTACCTGAGGAAGCTCGAATCTTCAAGGGTATGATTTTTGTTCTTAATATCTTTTCGTTTAATTAATAATTGTGCATAAAGGATGATCCGGGTATATGGTTTGTAAAATTTTAAACTCTGATTTTTACACGTTTCCGCTATTTTTTGCAATTTGATTGCGTTCATGAATATTACAAACCTAACATTTACGACATGAAGTTAGAGTTCTGTGAATTTAAATTGTTGAATTGTTGCTATATATATATATAACTGGTAATTGTGATTATACGTGTTTATGATGGTTAGAGTTTATGTTTAAACAATAATTTTCTATGCTAATTACAGTTAAAAGTAGAAAAATAATGACAGTGCATATATTTTTCTTTTGGCATATGAAAGTACCAATTATGGTGGCTAAATTATATGTTAATCGGTAAATTGAGTCTTGTTTATGCTAGTTCATTAAGAAACGAAGAGAATGTAGTTTGAACGAAGTGATTCGGCGTAGAATTATAATCACAGTGATGAATTTTGTCTAAGGAACTCAAAAATGGTGTTTATGTATGAAAATATGAAATTTGAGAAATTAAAATAGTTTTAGTTGTTGTTAAATTATTCTATATTGATGAATATGTGAGGAAACATGTTTGTAATAGTTCTATATCAATTGTATATGTTAATTTCACTGTTTTGTGGGTGAAATTCGTGTTAGTTGGGCTAAAAACGACTATTGTTCATGCCGTTTCTATTTCTGTCTATGCACCAGCGCAGCTGTGCTGGTGCCAAGGCTAAAAAAATGTGCAGCTGCGCCAGTTCCAAGTCTGTGTATGGCGCAGCTGCGCCATACACTGATCTGAGGCAGAGCCTTCTGCTGCTGCTGCAGTTCTGGGGTAGCGACATACTTTGGTCTAATGATGTGTTAATATAATAAACATGTAATAATATAGTTAAAACAGAATCGTGCTACGTGGTTAGTAGTTTCAAAGTTTTAAATGGTTAGTAAGTGATGAACATAGTATATTAGAACGTAGTGAGCATGGTGAATAGTAAACAGGTGTTGTGAAGGTTAACACTTGTAATTTCTGATATTTGTGTGGTAGCTTAAGACTTGTGCTAAAATAATAAGTCTAACTAGAAATGCATGTTATATTGGAACGTGAATGTTAGTGTATCTAATAGATGGTGGTTCTAAACCTATATGTAGTTGAACGTGAGTTTAATATTATATCTTACACTCGAGGTAAGTTTCTAAACTTATCTTTTTACATTGAGCAAGTGGTCTAATTCTACTTTTACAATTGAACAAGTTTTCTATCTCTACACTTTCGTTGAGATAGTTCATTTATTATATTGTGCAAGTTTATTCTTACTATTGAGAAAGTTCTTGTATCTAGTTTGTTTATGATTTCTAAATCTAGATCTTATTCTAATATTAAACAAGTTATTCTTGTCTTTAACTTGTTATCTAGCATGCAAGTTTACATATTCTAATATACTCAGGTTGAACAAGTTTTATCGTTTAAAGTACTATTTGTTTTGCATGCTTAGTACTCAATTCTAAATAACCTTGGCTTAATATTGTTCAAGCAAGGTACGTTATGATTATTCGATGTTTATGCTGTTAGTTTATTCCTAAATCATAATCTTAATTTACAATGTCGATTAAGTTATGATTATTCCATAGCATGACGGTATCAATATTGTATTCAACTAATCCTTAGTTGATGACCGTTGAATTCTAAATTACCCTTGAAATGTATCCAAACCAAACTTTCTTTGGTGCAGACTTGTACTCTAAATACTGAGATGAACAACCCTATTATTAGGGAATAATTTACGCTTAGCGTTAAAATGTTTGTGTACAATACATTGTACGACGGGCTGATCCCCCTAAGTACGAGGAGTCATTATAGTCTTATGACTGTTAAAGTTGAAGTTGAAAGATTACTTACAACTGTGGACATAGTTCGTGGTCTTATGACCCTCAGATATAAATTCCATATTTTGATTCCAGTCTTTGGTTATTATTGATAGAGTATTATTTAGTTTTGATGAGCCTATTCATTGGCAGTTATCATTATCTTGTTGATTCATTATTATATCTAGTGAGCATTTGTTTTGCTCACTCTTGCATAAATATAATTATTGCAGCTAAAGTTGAGAAGGTAGATGAGCATACAACTAGCAAAGGAAAGAGAAAAATGTACAAGTGATGAAGACTTGTAATTTTATTTATTGATATGATGATAGACTTTTAACCAATGATGTGATGTAATAATTTTATTTCCGCACTTATATGAAGTTTAAGGTTAGACAACTTGGGAAGATTTTTATTTAATGATGTAACCCTATTTAAAGGGAGGATTTTTGATTTAATTTTATTATGTTTTGGTAAATAAATATGAATGAATAGAAAGTGAACACCAAGTCTTATGGGAATGAAGTACCTAGATTTGGGGGTGGCACAGGTTGGTATCAAAGCCTTAGGTGGGGAAAAGCCTTAGGGAGTAACCTTTGAAAAGATAGTGGTGATAAACTCTTATCGAGTTTTAAGGAAGAGGTAATAAAACACTTATATGCTTATGTGATTACAACTTATGTGCTCGTGAGTGTCGAGTAGTAATGATTAGTAATTAAAACTTAAAAAATTTGTTGTCAAGATGACTAATGTCAAAGATTCCAGTCAGGCTAGGGAGGAAGAACCTCAGATGCCTAGAGAGGAGGAGTATCATGAAATTTAGGTGGTTTGGGAACAACTACTACCACGGGAGTCAGCCCCGTTGGTCACAGTGGTTGAAGAGAAGGATGATGACGTGGAAATAGATGAGGAGGATCTCGTTGAGCTGCCGCAGGCGAATGAGGATGGCGAGGACGAGGAGGAAGAGATTCCACTGAACCCGATAGCTATTCGTATGTACGATGAAGTCTACGACCGTAATGTGAAAGTTCAGGATATTGTCGAGGAGTTGTAAGAAATAGTAGCTGAACAACAAACCTCGATGGCACAGAAGGACGATGAGATCCTAGATCGAGAGGAACGTCTGAATTATATCGAAGAGAAGCTGGTTCACATTGAAGAGGAGAACGAGCAAATGACAGAGGAGATGGCAGAGTTGAAGAACAAGCTGAAGGAAGAAGCTACTAAGAGGGCAAGAGCCGAAGACGCGTACAGGGAAGCTTATCAACGAGCCGAAATAGCAGAGAGAGACGCACAAGCAAAGAAGATGAAGATGTTGGAGATGAATAACGTATTCAATACCGTGATCAATCGAGCTCAAGATCGGGTCATGGGTTATCCTATTCAGTTCGAGACGCTGCCATCATATATATTAGATTGCCGAACAATATTTCGTATTATGGAAGAAGAACGTCATAAGGCTACGCGATATCTTAGTTGGACATCGTAGGGAATGTACTTGATATGCGATTATTACTATGATAAATATTATATAAATCCCAAGTGTGAGGTAACCTATGGGATATGATGATGTTATCCTGGAATTTTTGTAAGTTCAGGAAAGTAATGTAAATAGCAGTGATGCTATTATTCTTATGTTTTTTCAAAAAGATTATGAATGAATAAAAGTTATTACTCAAAGTGTTATGTGTTATGTGATGATTTCCTTTATAAGATGCAAGTTAAGTATAAAATACTTAAAGGGGTTGAGTAATAATCTAATGAGTGTATTTTTAACAGAAAATACCTCCAAGACATCAACCACGACAGGGACCTACTAATAACAACAATGCTGAGGCTAATCCTGTAACGATCTAAAATTTCATATTGTAATATTAAATATTTATTGAATAATATAAATATTTATTTGATGTGTCTATTGTTGAATTGATGAAATAAATATTTTATTATTGTGATGGTTGTTAGTAAATATTTATAAATCTAAATTTATTAGATAATATTCTAAATTAAATTAATTTATAATTTAGAGAATTGTACTATAGCATAAGATGTTATATTGTTGTTTTGAGTTAATAATTTAGACGGTATATTAGACTATTAAATAAAATTATAATAAAATTATAATTTTGTGTTATTTGTTTAAATGGTAAATTTAATTAAAATATAGTGTGTAACTAATTTATTTGATTAATGTTGGATATGGAAATCCAAATAAATAATATATGATTATAAATTATAAACTAAAGTGTTTATTAAAATAAATTAAAAAGGATTTTAATTTAGTTTTTTTCTCCAAACAAGCCTTAATATATTAATTCTTTAAAAATTAAAGGATTTTGCCAAACAAGCCTTATGGCTTTTGGGATTTCTAATTTTTGAATTTAATTAAAATAAATAAAATAAAATATAACATATTTATAACCTAAGCGTTATAACTGAAATTGTGTTTAGTAGGCGTATTATTATTAGTATCAGTTTTTAGTTTACGCTTAAGTTAGTCTATATTGGCTATTCTGAGAAGAGAGAAGAGGAGAAAGCTTGACAGAAAGAGTTGAGAGAATTGAGAGAGAAATTAAGGAAATTTTCAGCAACTTCAGAGTTTAGCAAGAATTGTTTGACCATTTGAAGGTATGTTCACAACCTTAGTGTTAGTTATATGTGTATTTACATGTATATATGTTTCACGTCAAGAATTTTCTTATGTTCTGTAAAAATCAATTGTTGAATTGATGTTATTAATAACTGATAATTGTGCGTATATGTGTTTATAATGATTAGAGTTTATGTTTAAGCAAGAATTTGTATGCTAATTTCGTTCTAACATTAGAAATTTTTGACAGTATATGTATTTCTCATATGGTTCATGAAAAGTACCAATTTTAGTGGTCAAATTGTATGTTAAATTGTAAATTGAAGCTTGATTATGTTAGTTCACTAAGAAACGAGTATAACATAATTTGAATGAAGTGATTTGGCCAAGTATTGAAATCACAATGATGATTTTTGGGATAAATATCAAAAACAATTTAGTTTTATATGAAAAACATGAAATTTGAGAAATTAACCTAGCTTGAAGTGTTGTTAAATTGTTTTAATTGGTGGAATATGTTCACAAACATGTTTGTGATAGTTCTATACCCTTTTTACATGTTATTATTACTGTTTGGTGGGTGAAATTCGTGTTAGTTGGCTTAAGAAAATTGTCGTAACCATGTTCTAAAAAACTAGAACTGGTGTGTCGCGCTAGCGCGCAGCCCTTTGGCGTGGGCGCGCCTCAACCTAGTGTAAAACTGGCGCGGCCGCGCCAGTACCCTGTTACAGACAGTGAAGTCTGTTAATTATGCGGACTTTGGGCGTTCAATTTAACTTAGATTAATTATAGGTTAATGTGTCCAACATGTAACAACAAGGCTAAAAATAGAGTTGTGTTATATGGATTATGAATTTAAAGTTGTAAAGGTGATTAGTAGGTTACGAACGCATTATGTGATAACTTAGTTTATTCAATGAATGTTAGATAGGTGTTGTGATGTTAACACTTGGGAATTCTGATATATATATATATATATATATATATATATATATATATATATATATATATATATATATATATATGGTAGCATAAGACTTGTGCTAAGATGATAAGTTTAGCTAGAAATGTATATGTTGTGGTATGTTAGTATATCTAACAGATAATGTGGTTCTAAACCAATGTGTAGGTGAACGTGAGTTTGATATTGTAACTTACACTCAAGGCAAGTTTCTAAACTTTCTTTTTACATTGAGCAGGTTTCTTACTTTAATCTTTCATTAATCGAATCTTTGTATTCCTAATCATTATTTGAGCAAGCTAGCTTTGATTGTAACTTTTCTCGAACAAGTTTTGAATTCCAATATTTATTGATCTATTCTAACTTGTTTTTTGTTAGACAAGCTTCTTTATTGTCCTTCATGTATTATGAATGCAATTTTTCTCGAATTCTAGCTTCTAATGTTGAATTATCTCAGTTCATTCTTATATTGAGCAAGCTTTATTTTCATCTTGCTATTACCTAATGTATATTTAATAATACCTAGCCCTAGCTTAATTTTATTCAAGCAAGGTTTATTGTCATCCAATACTTATGCTTTGTGGTTGTTTTTAAGCATGAGTTCAATATATAGTTAATTCGTTTACACTTATTCATTGTTCTATATTATGTTATTACTAATCAACTGTTGTGTTATCAAACACTATTCATTCAACTAGTCCTTTAGTTGATGTTTATTAAACTTCAAATTACCCTTGAAAGCTTATCCAAACCTAACTTTCTTTGGTGCGGACTTGTACTCTAAATACTGAGATGAACAACCCTATGATTAGGGGAAATTTACGCTTAGCGTTGAAATATTTGTGCACAATACATTGTACGAAGGGCTGATCTCCCTAAGTACGAGGAGTCCTTATAGTCTTATGACTGTTAAAGTTGGAGTTGAAAGATTACTCTCAATGTGGACATAGTTCATTATCTTATGACCCTCAGTTATATACATTCCATATTTTGGATTCCAGTTTTTGATTATCATTGTTAGAGTACTATTCAGTTTTGATGAGCCTATTATTGGCAATTATTATTATCATTATTCCGTTGATCTATTGTTATATCCAGTGAGCAATTGTTTTGGTCACTCTAACATATTTATATACTCATTGCAGCTAAAGTTGAGAAGGTAGATGAGCCTTCAACTAGTAAAGGAAAGGGAAAAATGTACAAGTGATGCAAACTTGTAATCTTGTTTATTGTTGTGACACCCCCAAATTCGGGTACTTCCATTCCCACATGATTTGGTGTTCACTATACAAACATCATATATCTATCTATCCATAATAAAAGAAAACCATGAAATAGATAGAAATAATAAAAGATCTCCCCTTATGGGGTTACATCAACTGCATAATAAATAAATCCCAGGTTACTCTAACCTTAAATCATCTGTGCGGAAACATAAACAAATAAGTCTTAAGTAACATCAATTCTAATTATCATTACATAACCACATAAATAATCAATCTTCATTACTTGCTAAGCTTTCCATTGCCTTTACTAGTGGAAGGTTTGTCTGCTCTTTCGTTCTTAACTGCAATGTTTTTATTACGCAAGAGTGAGCATGTTTGCCCACAAGTATAACAATATAACAATGAATAATAACATGCGAGAAAAATAATAACTTCGAATATAAAAGCTCAACTTTTGAATCAAGAATGAATAACAAGAATCAAAAGAAATTTCTGAGGGTCATAAGACCATGAACTATGTCCTAGGTTGTGAAGGGTTATACTTGAAACCTTTAACAGTCATAAGATTATGGACCTTTCTTCTCGTACTTAGGGGAATCAAGCCTTAGTACCATACTGTGCACAATTTCTTAACGCTAAAGCGTAAATAATCCCTTATACAGGGTTGTTCATCTCAGTTTGACATTCGAGTCCGCACCAAAGAAAGTTTGGTTTGAATAATTCATCAAGGGTTCTGAAATTTAGAACGCTCATCAACTATGGACTAGTCGAATCATAAAGGGTTCGCTAGTCTAACAAGGTTTAACAATAATTGATAACTTAATTGAATAGAATCTCAAAAGGTATACAATAGAATAAGTATTGTATAACAGCATCATGCTTGAAAAATTTATAAACTTTAATATAAAAAATAGACTTGATCAATAATAATGAGAACTTGCTCAATGTAGAAAGGTGAATTAATCAACTTATATAACGATAACAATTAGGGTTAGGAAACTTGCCTCGTGCGTAGATTACACTTAATTAACTCGTTCTTTGAATTAAATCCTACATATCAATTATGTTCACGATACCAGTCAATAATAACGTACTAAACATCATAAGTTATTCTTTGTCTAATTTCGAATTCATGACTATATTTAGTCAAATTATCATACTTGTTTTCACATAATATAATACTACACGAACAACAAGTTAATTACATAATCAACGATTCAAATAACATGTAATTGTCTTCTTGACTTGGTAAAAACTCATTTTAGTATCACATTATATGTCTAACAAGTATTTTTTAATTCATTAGACTAGGTTACTAACTCATTTCTATAGTTGAACATTAAAAAAAACATTTTCTGGACATTCTGCTAAGTGGTGCTGCGGCGCCACTTTTGTACTGGGTCTTGGCGCTGCGGCGCCTTGGCGCTGCGACTTGGTACATGGCGCTGCGGCGCGGGACATCAGTTCTGGAGTTGGCACCGCGGCGCGACACTCCATAATTTGATTCCCAGTTCGCGAAGAACACAGAGTTCAGCGAATTAAATATTACATGATCATTATTTTCCCAAATTAAACATACTCAAATGTTAGAATTAATATATAATAATTATCCAATGTTTATAGAGTGATTTTAACCCATTAAAAACACATAATCACAGAATTAAAATATGCAAATTGTACTGTTCTTGATGTTCTTGAAGGTTTAAACATAAATAATAAAAATTGACACTACGGATTCGTTATAACACCGAATCCGTTCATTTAAACTTTGGTCTCTTCGTATCAACATGCTTAATAATATACGAGTGTAAATTTTCTAAAAACATTTATGTTTGACACACTAAAATTACGTATAAGGGTCATAAGGCCAAAACCCAAACTCGGTAAATTTTTGAAATAACAAGTCATCGTATTATGAAAGTTATGATATGGAATCATGCAATACATATATAAAACATGGTATGCTACTCGTACTATTACATATATCCATATAACAATACAATTTCCCAATTACAGAGACTTTACAGTAAACTTTGAAAATCATGTTTATGAAAACTCAAACAATGTAAAAACAGAATTTGGTTTGGAGAATTTACCCAGAGTATAAAGTGTAGAGTGAGTAAAGATAACAATTCTTTTTTCAGATACTACTTCAATCACAGAGTTTTCCTCCCACAATTTCTCTGAATTCTCTCTGACTCCCAAACACTCTCATTCTCTGTTTTTCCCAGACTTAGAAACTAAGAAAAGAAAAGAATACGTATAATAAAGGAAAAGAAAAATGACACGCATAAAGGTCAGTTAACCCAGTCATGGGTAACTGCTAGTAACTCCCACTAAGGCCATGTTTGGCTAGGCTTAATAGATTTCAAAACTATTTAATTTAATAAAGCTTTATGATATAGTTTAATTAATGTCACACTCCTTCATAAAATAAATCAATATTTTATTTAATTTACTTTAAATAAATTATAATAAATTCTCATAAATTCACATAGTCACATAATTAAATTTCTCATTAATAAATAATGTCAAATTATTAACTCTCTAATTAATAATTAAATTAATTAAAATACATTAGGCTTATTTAGTATTTCTTTTAATACAATAAGCTCACATAATCACAAACTTCGATAATAAAAATTCACCACATTAATTTAATAAATGTAACACATATAATTAAATTAATCTACCACAATTGTATCAATTAATTTTTTAATCTAATAATTAAATCATCGAAAATATTTATTTACTTCAATAAATATTAAAATTAATTATAAAAATCTTGTTCGTCACATCTTTCCCCCCTTAAAAGGATTCTGTCCCCAGAATCACGACTCAATAAATTCGACCCGTTACATTCTCATCCCCTTAAAAAGATTCTGTCCCCAGAATCGCTTACAACAATCTAGGTAAATAAATGAGGATAATTCTTCATCATATTCTCTCCGAGTTCCCACGTAGCTTTTTCAGCGTTGTGGTTCCTCCAAATTACCTGAACAGAAGGTATTACTTTATTTCTCAGAATTTGTTCTTTTCGATCGACAATTTGAACAGGGATTTCTTCGTAAGACAAGTCTTTTTCAAAATATAGGGGTTCATATTCAATTACATGCTTGTAATCGGGTTTGTAGGGTCGTAAAATTGAAACATGGAAGACATTGTGGACATTCTCGAGTGCTGGAGGTAAGGCTACCTCGTGCGCGACTTCTCCGATTCTTCGTAGTACTTCAAAGGGTCCAATAAATCTTGGGCTTAATTTCCGTTTCTTTCCAAACCTGATCTTTCCCTTCCAGGGAGAGACCTTTAAGAACACATAACTACCTGGTTCAAACTCAACATTCTTATGGTGTGGATCGGTGTATTTCTTCTACCTATTTTGAGCTACTACCAATCGTGTTCGGATTACTTTGACTATTTCTGCTATCTTTTATACCAATTCTGGCCCTAGCAACTATCTTTCGCCAACTTCATCCCAGTAAAGCGGAGTTCTGCGCTTTCTACCGTATAAAGCTTCATAAGATGGCATGCCAATACTAGCATGGTAACTGTTGTTGTAATCGAACTCTACGAGCGGTAGATGATCATCCCAATTTCCTTTAAAGTCCATTATACAAGCTCTTAACATATCTTCCAATGTCTGAATTGTTCTTTCACTCTGTCCATCTGTCTGAGGGTGATATGTTGTACTCATTCGCAACTGTATACCCATGCATTCTTGTAGAAGTTTCCAGAAGTTCGACATAAAGCGCGGATCCCTATCTGAAATAATTGACACCGACACTCCGTGCCTCGAAACAATCTCTTTTACGTATAACTTTGCCAACTGATCTAAATTGAATCTGCTTTTGATTGGAAGGAAATGTGCGTATTTCGTCAGTCAGTCAACGATAACCCATACTGTATCGTAACCTTTCTGAGTCATTGGAAGGCCAACCACGAAGTCCATTGCAATATGTTCCCATTTCCATTCTGGGATCTCCAACGGTTGTAGCAATCCACTCGATCTCTGATGTTCTGCTTTAACTTTCTGACAGGTCAGACACTTGGCAACACGTTCTGCAACATCATGTTTTAAATTTGGCCACCAAAAATGTTGTCGAAGATCTTGGTACATCTTGGTATTACCAGGGTGAATCGAATATCGTAAGCTATGAGCCTCGCTCAAAATGTCTTCCTTGATGTTTGTTACTGGCGGTACCCAAATTCTATTCTCGAATCTCAGTATTCCTTCCTTATCCATCTTAAATCTCGGTTCAGTAACTTCAGATATCTTCCTTATCACCTTTTTGCATTCATCGTCCTGAAGTTGAGCCTCCTTAACTTTATCCAGTAGGATTGTACCAGATTGCATCTGAAATAGCTTCTCATCAATTTCCATAGGATACTTCACTTCTAACTCTAGTTTCTCCATTTCTGCAATTAGCTCCTCCTGAGCAGTCAACATCATCAATTTCTCACGACCCTTTCTACTTAAGGCGTCGACAACCACGTTTTCCTTACCCGGGTGGTATAAAATCTCACAGTCGTAGTCCTTAATTAACTCCAACCACCTTCTTTGGCCCATATTCAATTCTTTCTGTGTAAAAATATATTTCAAACTCTTGTGGTCTGTATATATTTCACACTTCTCCCCGTAGAAATAGTGCCGCCAGATTTTCAAAGCGAAAACCACTGTAACTAACTCTAAGTCGTGGGTCGGATACCCCTTCTCGTAATCTTTCAGTTGTCGTGACGCATACGCAATGACTCTACCGTTCTGTATAAGCACACAGCCAAGTCCCTTATGCGACACATCACTATAAACCACGAAATTTCTTGTATCGTCTGGAAGAGACAACACAGATGATGTACTCAATCTCTTCTTCAATTCTTGAAAGCTTTCCTCACACTTCTCCGTCCAAACAAATTTCACAACTTTTCGAGTCAAATTCGTTAACGGAGTTGCGATCTTGGAAAAGTCCTGAATGAACCTTCTGTAATAACCTGCCAATCCAAGAAAACCTCGTACTTCTGACGGCATCTTCGGCTGATCCCAGCTGATCACGGCTTCGACTTTGGATGGATCTACTGAAATTCCGTCTTTATCGATCACATGTCCAAGAAATTGCACCCGCTCGTTCCAAAATTCGCATTTTGAAAACTTGACATACAACTTCTCCCTTCTTAACATTTCTAATGTTAATCTCAAATGCTCTTCGTGTTCTTCCTTGGTTTTTGAATATACCAAAATATCATCTACAAATACCACTACGAACTTGTCCAAAAATGGCTTGAACACACCATTCATTAGTCCCATAAATGCTGCAGGAGCATTCGTTAAACCAAACGACATTACTAAAAATTCGTAGTGACCATATGGTGTTCTGAATGTTGTCTTCGGTACATCCTTTGGTCTCACCGTCAGTTGATGATAACCACTCCTCAAGTCTATCTTTGAAAAGTATCTTGCTCCCTTCAATTGATCAAACAGGTCATCGATCCTCGGTAATGGATATCTATTCTTAATCGTAACCTTATTCAGTTCTCTATAATCGATGCAGAGCCGCATCGCTCCATCCTTCTTCTTCACAAACAACACCGGTGCTCCCCACTGCGATACACTTGGTTGTATATACTTCTTGCCCAATAATTTTTGTAGTTGTACCATCAATTCTTTCATCTCTACTGGTGCCATTCAGTATGGTGCCTTCGATATTGGAGTCGTTCCTGGAGCCAAATCGATTACGAATTCAACTGCTCTATCTGGAGGAAGTCCCGACAAATCGTCCGGAAATACATCAGCGAAATCTCTCACTACTGGTATCTCATCTATTTTTAGATTCTTTTTATGCTTATCGACTATGTAAGCTAGATATCCTACACATCCTTGTCGTAACAACTTCTTGGCCTGCATCATCGTCAGACAACTCGCTTGCCTATGCGACTTGCTACCATAAAACACAACCTTTGACGGAGTCATAAGGTTAATACGCTTCTTTTGGCAGTCAATTACTGCTCCATAATTGGATAACCAGTCCATTCCCAAGATAACGTCAAATTTCCCAAGAGGAATAGGGATAAGATCTACGTTCATGATATTACCCTTAATATCCACTCTACAGTTCTTATGCACATACTTAACAGGGATAATTTCTCTATTCAGAATTTCTATGTTCATGGGGTATTCTAACTCATCCTTAGGCAATTCTAAATTCTTAGCAAAGTCATCGGATATAAATGAACAAGTAGCACCCGAATTAAATAATACATAAGCATTAACTCTATTGATCGGAATGATACCTGACACCACATCGCGAGACTGTACTGCGTCCTGCACTGTTATGTTGAAGGTTCTAGCGGTCGGTCGATTAGTTGTGGTTGGTGGTGCGATAGTCAGAGTGCTTCCACCGGTATTCCCTCTATTTCCTCCTGAACTCGTTCCTCCAGATCCTTTCTTGGGACAGTCCCTTGCCAGATGATCCTTTGAACCACAAGTGAAGCAGGCACCCTTCTTTGGGTTCGAACAGTTTGGTGCTATGTGGCCTTCCTGACCACAATTGTAGCACGCTCGTTTCCCTATACTGCAAACTCCCAAATGAGCTTTTTCGCAGGTTGAGCACGCTTCAATCTTCTTCTTCTGCCCTCCTTGTTGACTTCCAGCTGACGAGTTATTCGTCCACTTCCTCTTCTGATTATGGCCACCCCCAGTGCTACTCCCACCAGTCTTGTTATTACCTTCATTCTCACTCTTCTTCTTCTTTTGCTCCTGATTATACTTTGTTACTGCATCGCTTCCACCTTCAGCGAGCATTGCTTTCTCTAGTACCCCGGCGAATGTCTTCAACTGAAACATCGACACTTTACTATACAACCATGGCTTCAGACCTTGTTCGAACCTTCTTTCTTTTCTCTCGTCCGTGTGCATTTGATACGTGGCGAACCTTGCCAACTCGTTGAGTCTAGCAGCATAATCTGATCCAGACATATTCCCTTGCTTCAATTCCAAAAACTGAACCTCCAATTGGTTCTGCGAGTTAGTCGAGAAATACATCTCGAAAAACATCTCCTTGAACCTCTCCCAGGTTATCATACCTTCTCCTCCACGAACCTTGTTTACTTGCCACCAAAAACTGGCTTTAGATTTCAGCATAAACGTTGCAAAAGCAGTCTTCTGGTCCTCTCTGACTCTTGCGACCTCAAAAACCTTCTCCATCTCCCTAACCCAAGTCTGAGCTTCGATCGGGTTCATAGAACCTTTAAACTCTAGCGGTCCCACCACCTTGAAATCCTTAAACAAAGTATTCGGTGGAGCTTGAGGTTGATTATTCATTGCTCCAGCTAGTAAGTTCACTAATTGTTGGACGAGATTGGCATTGGCGTTATTGTTATTATTCGTTGACTCTTCCTAAGCTGGTTAACGGTTTTGTCTTCTAGGCGGCATATTTCTGTTAAGAAAATATGCTTATTAGGTCTTTATTCAAACCTTCAAACAATTAAGACTTAATTAGAATATTTAATCATATTTCACGTAACACATTACTTCAAATAAACTCTGACATTTCATTCAATTCAAAAGTTTTAACATCATAAGATAGCATCACTGCTATTTACATCAACTATCCCGAGATAAAGAATCTACAAGATTTAAAACATCAAAATATTCCTTTGTTTATAAACACATCGGAATTTACATCATTAACTACCAAATAGTTTTCACATAATTAAACTAATACTATCACTATCTGTTAAGGCTCTGAATAGCCTTGCTACGTTCCTCTTCCATGATGCAAGACATCGTTCTATGATACAGCATGTACGATGGTAGACATTTAAACTGGATTGGGTACCTCAAAACTCGATCCTGGGCTTCATCCATTGCATTACTAAGTGCAGAGTATGTCTCCTCAAGTTTAGCCTTCTTCGCACGGCGATCGTCTTCTGCACGATCAGCACGACGTGACTCTCGTACCCAGCCCTCCTCTGCTATGGCAAGCCTCTCCGAGCTTTCCTTCAGTTCCTTCTTTAACTTCTCTATTTCTTCAGATTTTTCCTCATTTTGACCCTTCTTGTGGACCAAATCTCATTCTATATTTCCTAGTCGTGTGTGAAGAGTCACAATCTCTCTATCCTTCTGCTCAATAGTAATCTACTGACTAACCG
The DNA here is from genome assembly GCA_016801055.1 of Panax notoginseng. Taxonomy (NCBI): domain Eukaryota; kingdom Viridiplantae; phylum Streptophyta; class Magnoliopsida; order Apiales; family Araliaceae; genus Panax; species Panax notoginseng. The sequence goes on along the minus strand of CM029015.1, from coordinate 168,825,314 downwards.
CTTGCTCAGTCAAATCCTGAACAGTATCCTATAACTCTATGTTACGATCATAAAGTGCATCATACATCTCAGCATCAATGGAGTTCGGTGGGAACTCCTCTTCTTCCTCTTCCGCTTCCTACTCAGGATCCTCCTCTAGATCAGTCTCAGGCTCATGCTCCTGACTAACAACTGTGATCAACAGAGATGGCACCCTCTGAATCAACTGCTCCCTGACAACATGAATGTCTCGGGGCTCCTCCTCAATAGGCACTCAGGGTTCCTCCTCCCCAGCTCGACTAGCTCCTCTAACAACCGACATCCTAACAACAAAATTTTAAGTTTTAGTTACTAATCCGTGCTAGAGAACACATAGATTAACACATAAGCACATAGAGTCTTTTATTATCTTCAATAAATTAAGAAATTCATCCCTTAGAACTCAATAAGAGTTTTCCTTCACTATGTTCTTCCCATAAGGCTATTACCTAAGGTTGTTCCCCCACCTAAGGTTCATAACCTACGGCTCTGATACCAACCTGTGACACTCCCAAATCCCTGTACTTCCATTCCCACATGATTTGGTGTTCACTATACAAACTTTATATATCTATCTACCGATAATAAAAGCAAACCATGAAATAGATAGAAATAATAAAAGATCTCCCCTTATGGGGTTACATCAACTGCATAATAAATAAATCCCAGGTTACTCTAACCTTAAATCATCTGTACGGAAACATAAACAAATAAGTCTTAAGTAACATCAATTCTAATTATCATTACATAACCACATAAATAATCAATCTTCATTACTTGCTAAGCGTGCCCTTGTCTTTACTAGTGGAAGGTTCGTCTGCTCTTGCGTTTTTAACTGCAATATTATTATTACGCAAGAGTGAGCACGTTTGACCACAAGTATAACAATATAACAATGAATAATAACATGCGAGAAAAATAATAACTTCGAATATAAAAGCTCAACTTTTGAATCAAGAATGAATAACAAGAATAAAAAGAAATTTCTGAGGGTCATAAGACCTTGAACTATGTCCTAGGTTGTCAAGGGTTATACTTGAAACCTTTAACAGTCATAAGACTATGGACCTTTCTTCTCGTACTTAGGGGGATCAGGCCTTAGTACCATACTGTGCACAATATCTTAACGCTAAAGCGTAAATAATCCCCTATACAGGGTTGTTCATCTCAGTTTGACATTCGAGTCCGCACCAAAGGAACTTTGGTTTGGATAATTCATCAAGGGTTCTGAAATTTAGAACGCTCATCAACTATGGACTAGTCGAATCATAAAGGGTTCGCTAGTCTAACAAGGTTTAACAATAATTGATAACTTAATTGAATAGAATCTCAAAAGGTATACAATAGAATAAGTATTGTATAACAACATCATGCTTGAAAGATTTATAAACTTTAATATACAAAACAAACTTGATCAATAATAATGAGAACTTGCTCAATGTAGAAAGGTGAATTAATCAACTTATATAACGATAACAATTAGGGTTAGAAAACTTGCCTCGTGCGTAGATTACACTTAATTAACTCGTTCTTTGAATTAAATCCTACATATCAATTATGTTCACGATACTAGTCAATAATAACATACTAAACATCATAAGTTATTCTTTGTCTAATTTCGAATTCATGACTATATTTAGTCAAATTATCATACTTGTTTTCACATAATATAATACTACACGAACAACAAGTTAATTACATAATCAACGATTCAAATAACATGTAATTGTCTTCTTGACTTGGTAAAAACTCATTTTAGTATCTCATTATATGTCTAACAAGTTTTTTTTTATTCATTAGACTAGGTTACTAACTCATTTCAATACTTGAACATTAAAAAAAACATTTTTTGGACATTCTGCTAAGTGGCGCTGCGACACCACTTTTGTACTTGGTCTTGGCGCTGCGGCGCCGTGGGGCTACGGCTTGGTACATGGCGTTGCGGCGCGGGACATCAGTTTTGGAGTTGGCGCCGGGGCACGAAACTCCAGAATTTGATTCCTAGTTCGCAAAGAACACAGAGTTCAGCGAATTAAACATTACATGAACATTATTTTCCCAAATTAAACATACCCACATGTTAGAATTAATATATAATCAATACCCAATGTTTATAGAGTGATTTTAACCCATTAAAAATACATAATCACATAATTAAAATATGCAAATTGTACTGTTCTTGATGTTCTTGAAAGTTTGAACATAAATCATAAAAATTTACACTACGAATTCGTTATAACACCGAATCCGTTCATTTAATCTTTGGTCTCTTCGTATCAATATGCTTATTAATATACGAGTGTAAATTTTATGAAAACATTTATGTTTGACACACTAAAATTACGTATAAGGGTCATAAGGCCAAAACCCAAACTCGGTAAATTTTTGAAATAACAAGTCATCGTATTATGAAAGTTATGATATTGAATCATGCAATACATATATAAAATATGTTATGCTACTCGTATTATTATATATATCGATATAACAACACAATTTCCCAATTACAGAGACTTTACAGTAAACTTTGAAAATCATGTTTATGAAAACTCAAACAACGTTAAAACAGAATTTGGTTTGGAGAATTTATCCAGAGTATAAAGTGTAGAGTGAGTAAAGATAATAATTCCTTTTTCAAATACTACTTCAACCACAGAGTTTTCCTCCCACAATTTCTCTGAATTCTCTCTGACTCTCAAACACTCTCCTTCTCTATTTTTCCCAGACTTAGAAAATAAGAAAAGAAAAGAATACGTATAATAAAGGAAAAGAAAACTGACGCGCATAAAGGTCAGTTAACCCAGTTATTGGTAACTGTTAGTAACTCCCACTAAGGCCATGTTTGGCTAGGCTTAATAGATTTCAAAATCATTTAATTTAATAAAACTTTATCATATAGTTTAATTAATGTCACACTCCTTCATAAAATAAATCAATATTTTATTTAATTTACTTTAAATAAAATATAATAAATTCTCATAAATTCACATAGTCACATAATTAAATTTCTCATTAATAAATAATGTCAAATTATTAACTCTCTAATTAATAATTAAATTAATTAAAATACATTAGGCTTATTTAGTATTTCTTTTATTACAATAAGCTCACATAATCACAAACTTTGATAATAAAAATTTTTCACATTAATTTAATAAATGTAACACATATAATTAAATTAATCTACCACAATTGCACCAATTAATTCTTTAATCTAATAATTAAATCATCGAAAATATTTATTTACTTCAATAAATATTAAAATTAATTACAAAAATCTCGTTCGTCACAATTGTGATGGCCATAGACTTTTTAATAATGATGTAATGTAATAATTTTATTTCCGCACTTGATTGATGTTTAAAGGTTAGACAACCTGTGATTTTTTTTTTAATTTAATGATGTAACCCTATTTAAAGGGAGGATTATGGTTTAAATATTATTTTATTTGGGTATATAGTATTATTGTATGGATAGTGAGCACCAAATCTTATGAAAATGAAGTACCTATATTTGGGAGTGTCACAAATTGGTATCAAAGCCTTAGGTTATGAACCGTAGGTAGGGAAAGCCTTAGGAATTAACCTTTGAAAAGATAGTGGTGATAAACTCTTATCAAGTTTTAAGAAAAAAGTAATAAAACACTTATGTGCTTATGTGATTACAACTTATGTACTCGTGAGTGTCGAGTAGTAACGATTAGTAATTAAAACATAAAATTTGGTTGACAGATCGGGTAATATGGGAGGATCCAGTCGGGCTAGAGAGGAGGAGCCTCGAGATATACAGGTGATTTGGGAACAACTACTGCCACGGGAAATAGTTCCGTCGGTCACAGTAGTTGAGCAGGAGAGAATATGTAACACCCCCTTTCCGAAAAGGAAAAGGGATGTCACGCATAAAACATAATAAACACAAACCTCTAATAAATCTCAAAATATCTCCAATGAAATTAAACACCAATTGTCATATACTCAAATTTAAATAGAAGAAACTCCACACTTACATAGTCTCTACTATTAAAAATAAATGCCAAATGACCCAAACATCCATATATAAAATATTAAGAAAACCAAGTCTAATAATAAGTCTCAAAAACTAATCTACTCATTTGGATCAAAGGTAGCTCTCATCCCATATATCCTGATCACCCCTGATTACCTGCCCGAAAAAGAACACAGCGTGAGCCAATTGTTCAGTACGAATATAAAAAATGCATTTATATAAACAATATATATATGTACCGAAAGAACTGAATGAACGAACAATTACTGTAAGATCCCAACTTATTAGTGAATAAAATCAAATTTTCTCTAAATATTATTGTGAATAATAAGGTGTTAATTTGATATAATGCTTTGGTTATGAGTGAAATGTGCAAATTTCACAAAATAAGCAAGTGGTTATAAAATATTCATTTATTGTCGGGAAATATTCGTTTGGCCGTGGAATATTCTTTCTGTCGGGGAATATTTGTACGACGGTGCAGCCTTGTGTGGGCCCCATAATGGAAAGCAATTGGATGAATAAAACGACAAGTATAAGTTGTTCATAAATAACGGCGTAGTTGTTACCGTTAATACTGTTGGAATACCCGGTGGTTAAAATACAGTAGCACACAATATTGCACCAATTAATTATTCTTACGTAAGAAAGCACTACTCAATAATTTTTACAGTAGTTACTATTCATTATTTTATTTTATTGATTCAATTATTGCTGCGTTGATATTTTATATTATTATTGTTTTAATAATTGTTGCTGCACAGTATTTTCCATTATCAGATCAATAATTCATATTATTTGAATAATATTATTAGATAGTATTATTAGCAATGTCTAGAAAGTTCTGTCTAAGAAGAGGTTTGGTCATCTAATTGCGCGCCAGTAAGGAGAAATCCTTATTGGAAAGCCCCCTCTTTCCTGGGAATAGCCTGGTTGTCATAATTGTGATTCTGTAATATTATTTATGAATAATTAATTATTGATTTATATGATAAGAAAATATTTATTTTATGTGGATATAGTTGATGGATATATTTATTTTATGTGAAGGAATTAATGTTGAGGTATTTTTGTCGGAATGGAGGTATTAAAAATTAAATCACTGTTCTTGAGATATATTGCGTGAGTTATAATTTTTAATCTGACCGTTAGATCGTTGTGATTTTTGGATATGTTATACATATATAAGTTGAGTATATGTCCACAAATTTTGAACTGTTAAAAATGAACATATAATTTGTTATGAATTTTAAGAGGTGAATGATTCGGAAATTAGGTTTATAAATAATTTTGGTAGAAAATTCTAGAATTGAGTGGGCCCCACTTTTGGTTGGTGAGAAATGTACTGGAATTTTTATTCAAATGTGGTGGGTGAAAATAGTAGCAGGTAAAGCCATCAGGTTGCAGGTCAAGTCTGCTTCGGCGTGCTAACATTTTCTTATAAATAGAGGGCTAAGTTAGAATTGAAAATGACACAAGAATTCATAAGTTTTCTCTCTTTCTCTCTCTATATTATCGAGTGTATTTTGTGAGTATTTGGATACTTTGTGAGTTTTTATTTATCAGTGCAAGTTTCCTTCAGCCTTATACCGATATTTCGAACAGAAGTACTGTTATCTTGAGGTAAGGAATGTTATTTTCTTCTTAAATGATATTATTTTCTTCAATATCATTATGCTAAAATATTGGTTTGAACTTTTTATCGAATATGGAACTTTTTGTGTCGGGGTTACTATTCACGTATACGGCACTTTTCACGAATATGGCACTATTCACCGAAAAATAAAATTTTTTTTATCTAAGATGTCTATTATGGTTACTATCTTTGATTGTATCCATATTTTGATCTTTATTTTTGAATTCTACTTCATAATTGGTTGTTATGGAGTATTATTGCACTTGGATAAACTGTAATATGAATCCCTAATATTTGTCCTTCTGTCTCACGGTTCGTTTTCTTTAAAATATTTTTTATCATCCTCAGTCCTAAATGATTATATTACTGAATATCTTTGGCCTGTAGTGCAAAGATGAATGATTAACTGATGAATATCTTTGGCCCGTAGTGCAAAGATGATCAGGTGTTGAGATGAACATGACCGACTGGTGATACAAATGAATATCTTTGGCCTTTAGTGCAAGGATGAATATTTGATTAAAGATGGTTATTGATTATTGTTACAGGGATAAAATATTGATGATGGACTTTTAAATCTTAGAAGATAGTAGAACTCATTCTCTACTTGACTCTTCTAATGGTTTGCTGTTTCCGCTGCAGTTGTTGATCTAAAACTTGTTGTCTATTATATTTTATCAGATTTTTCCCTGTTGAATACTAATGATAAGTTGTTGTATATTATCTTAGTCATAATATTCTTTACTGGGCTAGTTGAGCTCATCCTTTTCCTTTTTGTTTCATTTTTCTCAGGAGGCGAGAATATTACGGGAAATAGTCGGGGTGTGGAGTGATGTTTCTAGTCTGTGGTGTTAGCAGTCCTCACTATTTTATAAAATAGTGTTTCAATAATTGTAATGAGGACTTATTTGAGTGTGGATATTGTCTAGAAGATAATTTTTGTATTTTAAACTCACAGTATTGTGTTGTCGTATTTTGTGCGACAAGTGTTTTAATGAAGTTGTATTTATTTCTGTACCATGTATTTGGCGACTCAGAATGGGTGATGTATACCTATTTTGGTGGCATCACAGTTGGTATCAGAGCTTAGGAATATGGTCTCTGGCGGAGATCGGGGAATAGAACTAGGAGGGGAGAGACGAGTAAATCCTTCGCTAGTGTGTCCTACCTAAGCTTATTTGTTGGTTGGTCATAATATAGAGATATTATTTGATATGTTAATTTGTTTAATTAACCCTTGTTTTGTGGCAGTATTTGAGAATGGCAGCCGAGAACGTTAACAATTGAGTATATGAGACTGTGGAACAACCTTTAGTCACAAACCAGGAGAACGTGCAACAGAAAGGTAATATTCCTCGTGTAAACAACGAGCAAACGATGAATGATGGAATGCTTAGGAGCTTTTTGCAGTTCATGCAAAATCAGACGAGGGAGACTTGTGTGCAGAATACGGGTGGAAATGATAACAACGCGCGATTTGTCACGGCCAAGCAGTTCAAAGAGTTGGGATCCGATCAAGGCGGTAACGTGGGTCAAACAAATTACCAAGATATTCGATGTTTTGGGATGCACGGATGAACAGAAGGTTCCATTCGCCACCTTTATGTTCCGCAGTGAGGCAGACTACTGGTGGGAGTCTGTGAAGCGTACCCAACCTGACGCACTCAACATGTCCTGGGAAACATTTTAGAAACTATTTAATGACAAGTACTTTCCTGAAAGTATTCGTCATATGAAGAAGGTAGAGTTTATTAGGCTAAAACAAAATAACATGACGGTGTCCCAGTACGAGGCGAAGTTTACAGAGTTATCCAGGTTTGCACCTCATTTGGTCGAGAATGAGAAACGAATGACAAGGATGTTTCTAAGAGGTTTAAAACCCGAGATTCGGCAATATCTTATCTCTCATAAATTTTCTTTATATTCAGATGTTGTAAACAGGGCTCAATTATTAGAGCGAGATAATGAGTATATTCAACCGAGGGAACACAACCAAGGTAATACCGGTGGCAGCGGTCATCGGACCAATGAAAACCAGCAGGGAGAAAAATATTCGGACAAAAGCGGTAACCACTCTGGTGGAAATCGTGGCCGTGATAATAGAAGGAGCGAGTCGGGAGGAGATTTCAAGAAGAGAAGGTACAATAATGATAACGTGAAAACGTCAGCACAAACATCAACTGTTTCTAGGGGAGGAGAACGAGCACCGGTCGTTTGTTACAAATGCGGGAAAGAGGGACATATCAGCCCAAACTGCCCACAACAATCCAAGGTATGTTATAACTATGGAAAGGAGGGTCATATAGCTCGAGAGTGTTCTATAGCAAAACCAAGTTCAGCGGGGATGGTGACTCCAAAATCTGTCCCGGATAAGTCGAAATCAACGGTTCCTAGAAGAGCGTTTGTCGTGACTGGCTAAAACGTGAGAAACCCGAACGAGGTGATCACGAGTATGCTAATCTTGAATTCTTGCGAAGTTTATACTTTACTAGATACCGGTTCTACCCATTCTTTTATCTCTCCTGCTTGTGCTTAACGTTTAAACTTGACTCCGGAGAAATTAGACTTTGACCTATCTGTAGAGACTCTGTTAGGAGAAACTTTCATTACATCTATAATTTATAAATCTTGGTTAATCCAAGTTAGCACAATCACATTACCTGTTGACCTTATCTCTTTAAAGATACTTGTTTTTGATGTGATTTTAGGAATTGATTGGTTAACTACTCATCATGCCAAAATTGATTGTTTTCGTAAGGTTGTTAGTTTTCATATTTCTAACTAACCTGTTATGCGAATTCAAACAACCAAACCATTAAAATTAATCGCTGTCATATCAAGCCATAAAGCCATTCGTTTATTGAAAAATGGATGTCAAGCTTTCTTAGCCCATGTTATGGACTAGAACAAAAACACGTCAGATTTGAATAATATTTTTGTTGTTAGTGAATTTTCTGACGTATTTCCTGAAGAACTTCCTGGTCTACCCCCAAAACGTGAAGTTGAATTCTTTATTGACCTTGAACCTGGTACAAAGCCCATTTCTAAAACCCCATATCGAATGTCTCCTATTGAACTTCAGGAGTTAAAAGTCTAATTACAAGAATTGTTAGACATCGGTTTCATTCGTCCTAGTACGTCTCCTTGGGGTGCTCCTGTTTTATTCGTAAAGAAGAAAGACGGGAGTATTCGACTTTGTATTTACTATCGAGAATTGAACCATGTCACCATCAAGAATAGGTATCCGCTACCTCGTATTGATGACCTGTTCGACCAGTTGTAAGGAGCATAATTCTTTTCAAAAATCGATCTTCGTTCTGGATATCATCAGCTGAAGATTAAAATCGAGGATATTCCAAAGACTGCTTTCAGAACTCGGTATGGGTATTATGAATTCTTAGTCATGTCGTTTGGATTGACTAATACTCCTGCTGCTTTCATGGATATGATGAACCGTGTTTTCAAAGAATATTTGGATCAGTTCGTTGTTGTCTTTATTGATGACATCCTCATCTATTCCAAAAGCCGTGAAGATTATGAGCGCCATTTGAAGCTGGTACTGCAAAGGCTTCGTGAAAATAAGCTTTATGCCAAACTAAAGAAATGTGAGTTCTGGCTTGAGGAAGTAGCATTTCTTGGGCACGTGGTATCAAAACATGGAGTATCTGTCGACCCGACAAAGATTGAAGCCATACAAAGTTGGGAGCAACCGAAGTCGGTGAGCAAAGTTCGTAGCTTTCTGGGCTTAGTTGGTTATTATCGGAGATTTGTGGAAGGATTTTCTCGAATTGCTACTCCGTTAACTTAGCTGACTCGGAAAGTTATAAAATTCGTATAGAGCGAGGAATGCGAGAATAGTTTCCAAGAGCTTAAGAGGAGACTCATTTCGGCACCTGTTCTGACAATACCATCTGGTTCAGATGGATTTGTTATCTACAGCGATGCTTCAGGCAAAGGGTTAGGATGTGTTCTCATGCAACATGGGAAAGTCATATCCTATGCCTCGCGACAACTCAAAGAATATGAGAGGAATTATCGTACTCGTGATTTGGAGTTGGCAGCAGTCGTTTTTGCGTTGAAGATTTGGAGACACTACCTGTATGGGGAGAAAATGGAGATCTATACGGATCATAAAAGCCTCAAATAGTTCTTCACCCAAAATGAACTCAACATGCGACAACGACGTTGGCTTGAGCTGTTGAAAGATTACGATCATACCATTCTAAGGTTCTGAGATTGAAAGGAGTGGTTTGCTCAAGGTTGGATTTGGGTTTGTCTTTAACCCATTCTTGAATTTCTGGAGGTACCTCAATGTCATCCGGTATATCCACCAAGGTTGAATTCATCTCTACATCAAAGGTACAATCCTTGTAGAGAAGACGCACCGAATCAGCAAGTACCGGCACATCTAAATTCAGAGTCCTGAAACAAAATATGCTTTCACTTAGTATATATGAAACGTGTTGATCATACACAGTGTTAGCATATACTGGCAAAATAAACCGCTAATACTATACAGAAAAGTAAGCAGTTATTATATCTATAGGGCATAAAGAGTTTTCACCCGCTTTACCCTTGACGACCAATGATAGGAATGCTGTTCCAATTGGCAAGACCAAATTCTGGGTGAACCGCGGTGATAGAGGGATTATCATCATCTTCCCTGTCCCAAATGATAGCCATTACGTCTGGGCAATCATCGTCTAGGGTATATTTGTTAGTATGCTCATCATGAACGATGATGCGTATGTCGGACATCATCCGTATGACGTCTTACTTGATTCTTCGTTCCTCTTCCTCCCCTGCGGGATCTAGAACAAAGATTTCTTTCTCCTTTACCAGCACCGGCTTGGGAAATAACATCACCATTATATTGGTTGGCACCTTTACGGGAGGTTGTGCGGACTCAGAGCTTGAAGGCGAAGCCAAACGCCGCATAGTTGAAGCTGCAGGAATCTGCTGATGCTTATAAGGATTCCTGTGACTAGAGCTGGCAGAATAGCCTAGTCCAGCTGTCCCAATTTACTGGGTTAAGCGAATAGGATACTTGACACCCTGGCAATCTTTACCCAACCCTTGTCCCGGTTTATGACCCAACGACATCATTTCTTGCGTGACCGACATTACCTCGGCAGAAATCTAGGGTTCGGGCAGTGGCGTTCCAATAGCAGGGTATTGGGTATTGCTTATTTCCAAAGCATGAAAACTAATTGGCTCAACATCCTTATTGGCATTGATGAGTGGCATGTCCTCGTGCTGAGGAATCTCCGGTTCAGCGTTGACTGTGACCAGGCTATTGTTGATGATGTATTTCAACTGTTGGTGAAGAGTGAAGGGGGCTGCCCCTGCCATGTGAATCCATGGTTGTCCCAAGAGCAGGTTGTATCCCGAATTATCTTGAGCACGTGGAAGGATACGAAGAATGTATGAGGACAAATCTCAATTGGCAGCTCAACTACTCCGACCGAGTTACGGTGAGCTCCATCAAAAACTTTGATAATGGTATGGCTACTCCGAATTCAATTGGGATTGATATTCATCTTCACCAAGGTAGCGTATGGGCAAATATTCAGAGAGGAACCTCCATCTATTAAAATTCCAGCCACCATATATCCGGAGGACAAGACCGCAATGTGCAACGATTTGCAATGATCGGTCCCTTCGGACGGTATGTCATAATCAGTGAAGAATATCATATTATTGTTGAAAATGTGATCAACCAGATGTTGAAACTTTTCTGTATCAACTGATGTCGGTAGATAGGCTTCTTCTAAAACCTTTAACAAGACCTTCCGGTGATTCTCGGAAGTCAGGACCAAGTCCAAGATTGATATCTGTTGTGGAGCTTCTTTCAAGCTTAAAACCACCTTGGCTTCGTTATGACCCATAGTGCGGAGGAAATTTTCAATCTTCTCTATGGGTACTTTCCCCTTAGACTTTATGACAGGCTTCATTACCCGTTGGGGAAGATACAGTGGATTTTTCTTCGACACTGTAGCAGTTATATGCGAGGTGGATCCTTCACCTTCTCTATAATTCCATGGAATTGCACGTAAGCTAACAATAGGATATTGTGCTCTACACGGCAAGTTGATTGGCTCGGGAGCAGCCACTTTCAAAGGATTATTGATTCCCTTGAGTTGAATTACTGGCATGAAAAGTGATTTGCTAACTCCATCATTTTTAGCGGATATGACTGCTACTACATTCTTCCACTTAGTAGCACACGAATCCTCACTTGCCCGTAACATAGTGTCGTTATCTGCCAGATGCAGTACGCCACTGTCGATTAAATTTTGAATAAGGTGACGGAGTGCCCAGCATTCTTCTGTGCTGTGACCGCGAGATTGAGAATGATATTGACATACTCCCTCAGAGTTGTATCGTCTTGAACGGGGGTTGATTGGAGGTAGAAGGGAACTAATCCTTCCTTCATTGATTAACATATGAAGGATTTCCTCCATAGGTTGGCCCAATTATGTGAATTCCCTTTTGTTGGCAAAATCCCGACGGGCCTTAGCATTCGCTCTCTTCGTTACTTTGTCTTCTAGCATTTCATTTTTTGAAAGTGAAGAGGGAATATTCATGACAATAGGTAGGAGACTGGCATGCTCCTGGCTAATTAGTTGACGAGTCACTTGATGCTGATAAGTCACCAGTTCCGCCAATTGCTCAATTTTTTTACAGAGAGCTTTCATCTTTCATTCCCTTGTGAATTGGAACTTGGCATAATGCCATCTGTCATCACCATCTTTGGGGGTCTGGGAGGATTCACATCTGAAATTGGAACTTTGTCCACTACTTCAATTGATCATGTTGACCTCTTCTTCCTTGTGTTGAGGAAGATAGTTGTCTTGAACGTGAGGTTGATCGGGTTTGGTGACCACAATTTCACCGTTGTCTATCAGGTCTTGGATTTTGTGTTTCAAGGCCCAAAAATCCTGAGTAACATGTCCAGGTGCCCCGAAATGATAAGCACATTTCCGAGCAGCATTAAAATCTCGACCATTAGGGATGGCTGGTGGAAGTAGATGCGTGATTTTCTTATGTGTTGTTAGAAGAATGAGAATGTTCACGAGGGTGTCCCCTAAGGGTGTGAATACTCGAGGTCATTTGACTTCTCCACCTTTTGGTACTGGAGGGTTCGCAGACTGTGATTGAAAGGGAGTGTAATTTCTCCGTTGAATAGGCATGTTTTGACTGCCTTTTTGACCCTGTAGTATCAGGGAAACATCCTCTTCTTTCTTTTTATGGACCCTCCGGGGGTTGTTCCCATAATTTCCAGATTGGATGTGATCAGCAACCACTTTGAGTACAGCTAGGTCTTGAATCTTTTCGGATTTCAATCCCATTTCAGCCATCTCCCAATGTTTGACCATTTTAAAAAATGGTTTGCCGATGCCGGCTAAAACTCTTTCATAGAAAGGTGCTTCTTGTATGTCTATGAAAGTCATGACCATCTCTGATTCTGTCATGGAAGGACCAACTTGGGCAGCCATGCGTTTCTACCTCTGAGCATACTCTCTGAAAGACTCATTAGACTATTTCCTGATCTTGGTAATTTGATACCGATCAGGAGCCATTTGAGATTGAAAGTTGTATTGGGTGAGGAAAGCGTGTGCTAGCTCTTCCCAACTATGGATCTTTGAATTGTCTAATCTTGTGTACCACGAACGGGCTTCTCCAGTTAAACTTTTTTGGAACAATTGCATTCTGAGTTTTTCATCCTCTGCATAAGATCCCATTTCTCCAATAAACACCTTTAAATATGTGTAAGGATCTCCTAACCCGTCATATTTTTCAAAGTCAGGAGTCTTAAATTTTTCTGGATAATGAATACTAGGGAAAATACACAAATCAGCATATGAAACACTCACGTGTGTTCCAATTCCTTTGATAGTACGAAGAGTCTCTTCCATTTGGAGGACTTTCTTTTTGATGTCACCAGTGTCTGGATCTCCAGTGGGATGGGCAGCATCATGAGTTTTGTTGGTCGGATCCAACTGTAGTTCAGGTATTGTAACGACCTGGGTTCCTCCTTGTGTGGAGGATTCAGTATGTACGGGTATTTTCTGATCCTGTGTAGACTAGTGTAATTCTTTTAGTAGAACAACCAAATCTGTAATCTGTTTGCTTAATCCGTCGAATTCTTTGCGAGAAACTAGATTAAGTTCAGTCTGGTCGGATGATGACATGATTGACTGTAGGCCTGTTGCCTTTTTGGACTTTGAACGGGTGGTAGGTTCGATTGATTCCCTGTAAAAGACTTGCATAGTTTAATCTTTAGGGAAGGTGGATAATAACATGTTATACGATGCGTCCAGTTTAGGAATTTTATCCTGCAAAATGGATGTCGGCTGTTTGTAGCATGTATGTGTACACATTTCTTCATATTTCTCATTACATGGAGATTGATCAATCTTTTCAATTTGGGTTCACTATTTTCTCCAAGATTCTTTTCACCTCTCTATTTGACACTTCAGCTTGACCACTAATTTGGGGGTGATAAGTCATGGAAATCTTATGTGTGACTCCATAAAGTGTTGAGAAATACTTGTTACAAAAATGGGTACCATCATCGCTAATTATCACTCTTGATGTGCCAAATCTGGTGAATATGTTCTTCTGAAGAAACTTAATGATAACTTTAGAATCGTTGGTAGGTAACGCAGCTGCTTCAACCCACTTGGATACATAATCCACCGCAGCCAAAATGTATGTGTTGTTGAAGGACTTTAGAAAAGGTCCCACAAAGTCAATCCCCCACACATCGAATAACTCGACTTCTAAGATGGTGTTAAGAAGCATTTCATTTTTCTTGGAAATGTTATCAACTCTTTAACATCGGTCCCATTGTAGCACAAATTAATGCGCATCTTTGAACAATGTAAGCCAATACAAACTTGATTGAAGTACGTTGGTCGTTATTCAATCTCCTCCATAATTTCCTCCGTAAGGCAAATTATGACAATGATGCAAGATATCCTCAACTTCTTCTTGTTGTACATACCTTCTTATCATCTGATCTGCACATTGCTTGAACAAGAAGGGTCATCCCACATGTACTGTCGAATATCATGCAAATTTTTTTTTCGTTGTTGCCTTGTTAATTCTAAGGGAAATACATTACTCACAATATAATTAACGAAACCTACATACCATGGAACCTCAAATTTTATCAAAAACAATTGCGCATCCTGAAAACACTCATTAATTATGGGTTGTCTTCCTTTCCTTGCACATTATTTTCCAATCTTGACAAGTTGTCCGCCACTTGATTTTCTATACCCTTTTTATCCCTAATTTCCAAGTCAAACTCATGAAGTAAAAGTATTAATCTAATCAATCGGTGGCTTCGCAGCTTTCTTCAAAATAAGGTATTTAATCGTTGAATGGTCCGTGAACAACACAACTTTAGTGCCAATAAGATAAGGATGGAACTTGTCAAATGCATACACAAGTGCTAGAAGTTCTTTTTCTGTCGTGGTGTAGTTCAATTGAGCATCCAACAACATTTTTCTAGCATAGTAAATGGCATGGAAAACCTTCTCCTTGCGTTGGCCTAAAACTGCTCCAACCGCATAGACGCTAGCATCACATATTAGTTCGAACGACAATACCCAATCCGGTGCAACAATAACTGGGATGTTATTAACTTATTTCTCAGAACTTCAAATGCTCCCATATATGCATCAAATTTAAAAGCTATATCCTTTTTCAGCAAATTACAAAGTGGCTTTGTGATTTTAGAAAAATCTTTGATGAACCTTCTGTAGAACCCTGTATGACCTAGGAAACTTTGAATCCTTTTTATTGATGGAGGAGGTGGAAGGTTTTCAATTTTCTCTATCTTGGCCTTATATACCTCAATCTCTTTTGATAACACTTGATGTCCCAGAATGATTCCCTTTTGAACCATGAAGTGGCACTTCTCCCAATTTAACACTAGGTTGGTCGCCACACATCTGTTTAGCACCAGTATCAAGTTTTCCAAACATAGGTCAAAAGAGTCTTCGAATATTAAAAAATTATCCATGAACACTTCTACACTGCGCTCTACCATATTCGAAAAAATTTCCATCATACACCATTAAAAGGTCGTTGGTGCATTACACAATCCAAAAGACATTATTCTAAAATAAAAAGTTCTGAATAACAATCCAAATTTTTCTTAATCTTTCGGAGAAATGATAATTTTACTATACCTTGAATAACCAACCAAGAGACAATAATACTCATACCCTGCTAAGCGATCCAACATCTGATCAATAAATGGTAAAGGGAAATGATCATTGCGAGTTGCTTTATTTAGTTTTCTATAATCCATTCACACCCGCCACCCGGTCACTGTTCTTGTTGGTATCAACTCATTATTTTCATTGCCGACTACCGTCATACCACCCTACTTTAGAACACACTGTACTGGGATCACCCATGAGCTATCAGAAATTAGGTAGATGATTCCTTATGAGTGGGCAAAATACCCATAATTTAGGTATCTGTAGATTTAATTATTTGCTTGTTTTAAAGTATTTTAGGATGTTTTTACTGGTTTAGTTTGTATTTTTGCAGGTTAGAGTAAAGGAGGGGAAAAATAGGGATTTCTGGCAAAGCAAAGGGGAGAGTTGTAATTTTCCAAACTAGTCCAGCGTCGGGGCGCTCAACAAAGAGGAAATCCCAGCACCGGGGTGCTGGGAGGCAGTATGTGTTACTCATTTTTACTGCAAGGAAAGGAAAGGCAAGAAATGAAAAGCTAATTTCTAATCAGAAAAGGATTCTAATTGAAGGTTGACTTGAAGGGATCAAAAGCTATAAAAGGGATGAGGATATTCATAGAAAAGGCATAAAGATTCTTTAAGACAGAGCTGGAGATTGAATTGGATTTTGTAAAGGAGCACTTAAGAATTGCAATTGGAGATTGAAGATTTGAGCTTAACTCTGAGTTTTTATTCTTCTTCTCTATTTGTAATTTATTTGAGATGTTTTCTATGGGATTTTTGGTTTTGATTTTCACTATGAACTAACTTTTTAATTAATGCTATAATGGAACCTTTTATGCTTATGAATTGATTATCCGTATTAATGTAGTTATTTATTTAATTGGAGTTGTGTATCATATTTTATGCTGATTGAATAATTATTTGGCCAATAATTACCTTGTTACACTAAATGAATTCGGTAGATGAATTCTAGGATTAGAACTAAATGTGATAACATGTATTCTTAGTTATTTGCGTGAGATAAATAATTAGGATTGTGAATTGAATATGGATATCTCTTTTCACTTCATGTAATAATTGGGGATTGATGTTTAATGAATTTGATTATTTTGTTTTGCATAGGAATATTGCATAATTAATTGAAGTAGATATTTTTATTTGATCACTTGGAAAATGGCTTATAAATAGTCTGAATTCTTGTTAACAACTCAAGTGGATTTAGTAATTGGAGAAATTGGATAATTAATTTATATTGCATAATTGAGAATATTGTAGTCTTAAGCATTTAATATCCGAACCAATCTTGGTGTTAAAATTAGTTTAGTTTATTTAATTTAGTTTTAATTAAAAAAATCATAAAATTTAGTTGTTTAAATAAAATTGGATTGATATAAAACTAGTAGTTGAGATTTATTAAATAGGATTCCTTGTTGGTACGACACTCTTCCTTGTCACTTCATTACTTGTTGATCGTGTACACTTGCACGTAATTGTTGATTGTGAAATCGGACAACAAGCTTTCGACCCCGTTACTGGGGAATCTGAATTTAATATTTAATTCCATATTAGTTATAATCAATTCGATTTTAATTTAAGCATTTTTTTTATTTTTTTTATTGTTTGTTTCATTTTGCTGGTTTTTTATCCGTGTATGCATACTAGATCCAATAGTAAAGAGGAATTTTTTTCATATGCCGACGATATCGAAAGGAAGTTCCAAAAACTGAGGTTATCTAGTGAGGAGGTTAATTCGGAAAGAGAACTGGTAGAGGAAACTGACAGCTAGTAGTTATGGCTGCAGAGGAACAAAAATAATTTAGGGATTACGTCATTTATATAGTAACATGCATTCATTCTAGCATTCGGAGACCGACGATCAATGCAAATAGTTTTGGGATTAAACTAGGAACAATTCAAATGTTACATAATTCAGTTAAGTTTGGCGGTGGTCCGAATGATGATCCTAATGAACACATCCTGAGCTTTATGGAGATATGTGATATATTCAAGTTCAACAATGTTACAGAGGAAGCAGTAAGGTTGAGATTGTTTCCATTTACAGTATGAGACAAAGCTAAAAGTTGGTTGTAATCCTTGCCGCCAGGTTCAATCACGGGTTGTGACGACTTAGCTCAATTTTTTTGGCAAAGTTCATTCCACCAACAAAAATAACGAAGCTAAGGAATGATATCTACACTTTCACCCAATTTGACTTGAAGACATTGTATGAGGCATGTGATAGGTTTAAGGATTTGCTCCGTAAGTGTCCACATCATAGGATCCTGAGATGGTTGCAAGTTCAGATGTTTTGTGATGGTTTGCGTGGTCCTACAAGAGCTAGTTTTGATGCAATAGCTGGAGGTGATATTATGGGGAAGAATTTTGATGACGCTTACCAGTTGTTAGAGATAATGGCCAATAACAACTATCAGTGGCCGATGTTAAGGTCTAATCAACCAAAAACATCAAAGAAGTTAGAATTAGATGCATTTACAGCCTTAACAGCAGAAGTATCACCATTAACTAAGAAGATTGACTCATGGGGCCCACAATCAGTATCACAAGTGACGATAATTTGTGAGTTATGCACCAGAAATCATTCTACAGTTCAGTGTGCCATCAGTGCAGAGTAAGCTTAGTATGTGGGGAGTTATAAGAGGCACCACAGCAGTATCAGCATGTTTATAATCCGGGGTGAAGGAATCATACAGTTTTCTCCTGGAGTAATAATCAGTCCCAAACTTAAGCTCAACGACCAAAAAATCCACTCGATTTTCAAAATCAGTTCCACAATAGGCAAAGAGGACACTGAATATAGAAGAGGCGTTGACGAAATTCATTGTAGCTACCGATAAGAGGATAAATTGTTGAGCCAGGTAGATTTGAATATAAAAAGGCTAAGTTGTGTCGATCAAGAACTTGGAGAATCAGATGGGACAATTAGCACATGCATTGAACAGTCATCCACAGGAAGCATTATTGAGTGAAACTGAGATTAATCTAGGAAGAAATGAACACTTCAATGTTGTGACTCTAAGAAGCAGGAAAGAGCTGCCAGATACAGTTAGAGATAAAGAAAAGCCAAATACTGTAATTGTGGAAGAAGGGGAAATCATAGAGACAAATGAATTTGCGAATTCCAATAAGGTAAAGGATTCAGATTTGGAGGATAAGTCAACCGAGAACAAAAAAATAGTGTGGTGCCGCTAGTGCCATATCGCCAGTGCCATATCCTCAAAGATTTCACAAATCAAAATTAGACAAACAAGTCTCCAGATTCCTAGATATTTTCAAAAAGCTGCACATCAATATACCGTTTGCATAAGCCTTGGAACAAATGCCTAGTTATGCCAAATTTATAAAGGAGGTTATATCTAAAAAGATAAGATTGAGTGAATTCGAGAAAGTGGTATTAACCGAGGAATGTAGTGCTATCCTACAAAGATAAGTTACCACTGAAGTTGAAGGATCTAGAGAGTTTCGCTATTCCATGTATAATCGGTAATCAGTTTTCTGTAAGAGTATTGTGTGATTTGGGGGCTAATATCAATTTAATGTCGATATCAGTCTATACGCAACTAAGGTTAAAGGCACCAAAACTGACAAACTTCAACTTATAGTTGGCAGACAAGTCAGTTACGTATCTGAGGGGTATTGTGGAAGATATTTTTGTAAAGGTCAAAAAATTCATCTTTTCGGCAGACTTCATTATTCTGGATGATGAGGAAGATAAGGAAATCCCAATCATTCTTGGTCGTCTATTGTTAGCCACAGGGAGCACTCTGATAGACGTGTAGAAAGGTGAGTTGAAAATGCGAGTCCAAGATTAAGAAGTCACCTTTAATGTCTTTAAATCTATGAAGTTCCTAAAAGAAGGAGAAGAATGCTTGCGGATAGACTTAATTAACGAAGTAGTGAATGAGAGGATTAGCAAAAATTAATTTAAGGATCCATTAGAAGTGGTCTTGATTGGAGTAGATACCTTGTTCAATTCTATATTATTGCGTTGAACATTCAAATAGCAAGCAAACTGTTATTGATTGAATTAATCTATAATTGAATAGTGTTCTAAAATTCTAGAACCACTGATAAGCTAGTTCCAAACTAAACTTTCTTTAGTGCGGAAATCCTAAATTCAAACTGGGATGAACAACCCAAATATAGGGGATTTTGTATGCGTTAGCGTTTAGATGTTTGTGCACAATACATCGTACAAAGGGCTGATCCCCCTAAGTACGTAAAGAAGTGTCTGTATAGTCTAAATGGCTGTTAAGGCTGAGGTAATAATAATACCTAATTACCGGGGACATAGTTCGTGGTCTTAAGACCCTCAGATATAAATCTTGAACTGTTCTCTATTCTTGATTCGCAGAATAAGTTCCCTATTATCCAGTAACCATTGTTTATCTCATGTTGTTATTGTTTGGTTTGTAATATTCATGAACGCAATCAAATTGCATGAAATAAGCGAAAACGTGTAAAAATCAGAGTTTAAAATTTTACAAACCATATACCCGGATCATCCTTTATGCACAATTATTAATTAAACAAAAATAAGAAGAACAAGAATCATACCCTTGAAGTTTCGAGCTTCTTCAGGTACAAGTTCACCTCCAATCTTTTTTGCGTTCAACTTGAATCCACCGGGTTTAGTTCCTTCCTTTGATTAACGTTAGCCACCCAAGTGTTTGGCCTCTAGAGGTGATCCACCAAGAAAAAAAATGAAGATTCAAGAAGATGGGCGTTTGACAAAACCCTAATTCTCTATCTCTCATAGAAAAGAGCGTACTCTCCCGACTATTGAAATTACGTCTGTTGTAAAAAAGTCAACAACTCCTCTCGCTCATAATAAGACTCCTCTTATTTATAGATGTGGGCAACCCTCCTTAACAATTAGGGAATTGAGTTTTATTTTAATTAATTAAATTCTTTTAATTAATTAGGCTCCCAATCTTATTAGGAATAATTAATTAAACTCTTTTAATTAATTAGTCTCCTAATCTTATTAGGATATTTGAGAGTACTTTATTAATTAATTTCCAAACTCCTTTACAAATTAAATAATAATAATAGTAATAATAATAATAAGACTCCTCTTATTAATTTATATTTAATATTTCTAAAATATTAAGCTATTTAATTTAGTCTATCACCATAGATTAAATTAAATATACTTAACTTATTATTACGATTATGTCATTAACTTCTTAAATAATTATTCTTCCTTTTATGGTGTGACCCTTTAGGTTCTCCATATTAAACCGGTTGTGAATAAATCAATTAGAATAATTCTAATCTTATTTAAATAAATAAATTAAATTATTAATTTATTTAAATAAATAATATTTATTCTATAATAGGGATAAGTCTCCCTAGCGATTAACGACTTTCCAGATAATATAGATTTTAACATTAATCATAAAAGAATGTTTGACTAAATAATTATCATACAATTCAATCCTTCTACCATACAGTGTCCCAATTAAATATAAGACATGAAATTACTGTCAAGTCTTATTTTATTTAATTATATGTATTTCGACTCTTAAATGCACAACTCCAAATAATGCAAATTAGAAACTCCTTTCTAATTTTATTCTGCCTTGGCCAAGGACTACTAGGTTGTCATTTATCGAATCACATATGACATTTCTCTTCTTTTACTAGAAGTGGTAGATTCTTTATTCATCATACATTATCTCCATGTACAACTTATTATACCCAAGCATACCCTTTGTTATATCCTAAGGGTCTCAAAGAATAAGTCAAAGTATAACTCATCATACACAAGATACTATGATGATCTCAAGTCTAAGGATCACTTGTACTACTATCACTACATGAATTCCTATTGATAGGCAAGTAAAACTCTATTAGGTATTCCTTAGCGAGCCACGTTCAGTGAACTTATTCTCTAATAAGCACCTATATACTTGCTTTAGTGTCTCCACACAAATGATCATGAGATCAATCATCCTCATCCAATGAGCAAGCAACGTATGTACTAATCTATCCAGATTCACTAATACCCAATTTAGTAATCCAACGATTAGGAACTATTTTAGTTTTAAGCTTTCTAAGAATTTAGATCTCATTAGAATGATCATCATCATTATTTTAAAAGCATTGCTTAAAACTATGGGTTTATCACATATTATAAAATAGCATCATGTATATAATTAAAAGACTTTAATAAATTAATACTTTTTATTAATAAATAAAGAAGATTGTTACAAAGTATATGCTTTATCATCAAATATGACTGGCTTATGTGCATACTACTTTCAATCTCCCACTTGTACTAAAGTCAATCGTCATGGTATCTCATACTCTTCTTTTCTAAGTGACGATTATCCTGCTGGTGGATAAGCTTCAGTAAATGGATATGTAATGTTGTTCTTGAGAGTCCACTATCTCTATAGTGATTTTCCATCTTTCAATTATTCTTATAATCAAGTGAAAGTGCCACAACACATGTTTAGATCCAAGATGAGACTTAGGAACTATTCCTAGTTCTGTAATGAATTTTTCATCCAAACAATCAACTTGTAGCTTCATTTATAGTTATATACTTTGTCTTTATCACTAAAGCAACAACTCTTTGCTGTTTGAAACATTTCCAATTCACTGCACCACCGTTCAAGGTAACGCTTTACCTTAATGTGTATTTTCTGTCGTCTTGGTTTGTCTGAAAAAACTCGAGTCTGTTAAGCCCTCTAGTTTTAATTCAAACCCACCATGAATATGATCACATCCTTAGTGCCGGTTAAGTACTTTAAGATGTTTTTCACTGACTCATAGTAAACTTCTCCAGAATATGACTGATCAACATCAGGTCTCGTACATTTCATTGCATACATGATTGTCTCATGCGATCTCTCTTTCACGAGTCTATGGGGACTATTAAGAGAGATACACTCTATGGCTCATCAACATGAGACAACTCTTAGAGTTTGCCATGCTAAACGACTTTAGCATCAAATGAATATACATTCCTCGGGTTAAGTCGAGCATCCTCTTGAATCTATCTATATAGATTTTATCTCCAATTAAGATACTCTTCCCAAATCATGCATGGAGGAATGTTTAGACAATTTTATATTTACTGATTGTACCATTAGTATGTCATTCCTTATCCATAGCATATCAACATATAATATTAGAAATATCACGGCGCTCCCACTGACCCTTTTGTACACACTAGGTTCATTCTTGTTTTTGAAAAAATTAAACTCTTTTGATTGTCTCATCAAAACGAATGTTCCATATTTGAGAAGCTTGCTTCAATCTATTTCTCTGAGTGTCTACAACTCTTACCTCATCGTATATAACTGGATCATCATCTTCTATGATGTGTACATCATCATCAACATCTATGATGAATCCATACCTCCCAGGTATCTTCGGTACTATTCAAGAGTTACAATTTGGTTGCGGTACAATAGATCTATCTACAGGTTTCTCTTATTTGACTTATTGTGATTTGTGGTTCATGAACTCTTCAAGATCTATTATCCTCCCACTAGCTCCTTCAATGATAAACACCTTTATCATAGAAGGTAGCGAGTTTCACAACAAACACCTTTTGCTAAGTAGGATTATAGAACATATACCTTAATCTTACTTTAGCATGTCCAACAAATCTGTACTTGTCAAATTTTGTCCCAAGCTTATCCTTTAAAACCTTTTCACATAAGTTAGACAACCCTTTATCTTAACATACTTAAGATTAGGAATCCTCCCTATCCATAACTTTTATGGAGTCTTGGGGCTGGATTTTGAGGTTACCTTTTCGTAAATATGCAACCATTTTTAGGGCATGACCCTAGAGGGATACTAGAATGTCGGTAAAATTATTATGGATCGCACCATGTCCAACAAGGTACGATTTTTCCTTTAAGATACATCAATCAATTATTGCATATCAGAAGGCGTCCATTGTGAGAAAACCATTTGAGATGATTTAGGAACTCATTACACAAGTATTCCTTCCTCGGTCCGATCAAAGAATCCTAATACTTTGTCAATTTATTTCACTTCTGAATTCTTTAAACCTTTCAAATAATTCATACTTGTATTTCATCAAATACAAACATTCAACTCTTTGAATGATCATCTCATTTCCTTATACTAGTTTGTTTAATTTGCAAAATAATTTTTCATGTAAGTCAAGTATACAAAATCCATTAAGTAATATTCCAGTTCTATACAAAATATTATTATTATAAATAGAACAACAATTGCTCTTAAATATAATATCCAAGGATTTCATTGTCCAACAATAAAATGGAAATAATGTTTCTAACGAGAACATGAATACAATAACAACTTATTGACTTAATAGACTTGCCCGTAGACAATGCTAAACAATAAGTTCCTATGGCTAATGTAGCAACCTTTGCTTCATTTCTCATACATAGGATTACTTATCTTTGTTTAGCTTTCTACTTCTGTTTGGTCCCTTCATAAATCTATATTTATGATAACCAAAGCCTGTAGGCAATACCCAAGTAGAATCTTGACTTAAAGAAAAATTTATTTTAAATCATGAATAAAATTGTATTTGTAACTGAAACTTCACTAAACTTCTTCTGGTTAGCCTCTGCAAGATGCTTCTTGTAGTTTCTTTCTAGTGTCCAGGCTAATTGCAGTGGAAACAAACTCCTTTGCTATCCATATCAGTTTTGTTCTTATTATCCTTTATTTTTGCCTTTCTATTTACCTTCTTTGAATCGTTCTTCTTTTCAGAAGATCCTTTGGGCCCATACTAGTAAGACATGGTCTTTCTTGGTTGGAAAGTGACTCTCAACATTTTTCAACGTGTTAAGCAAATTAACGAGGTTGATATCTAGCTTATTCATATGAAAAATTCACAACAATTATGAAAGGAGTCCGGGAGTGAGTGCAAGATCAAATCTTGGCTCAACTCTCCATCCATGACAAAACTCGTTGTCCTAATTGATCAATCAAATTGATTATGATAAGGACTTTTATCTGTACTGTAGTGTCATCGGTTATTCTAGATCGGAAGAGCTCCTTAGATATATGATATCTATCAGTCCTACTTTCCTCACCATCAACTTCTTGATGTGCAGAAATATAATAAGAGCATTCATAGTTTCATGCTGACGCTGAAGCTCGTTACTCATGGATGCGAGCATGACGCATTGAGCCATCTGTACATCATTTTGCCACTTTCTAAAAGTAGCAAATTCTTCCTCAGAGGCATTGTCTACAACCATTGCAGGAATAGGTGTATTAAAGACATAAGATAGCTTTTCAGCCGTGAGAACTATTCTTAGTTTCCTTAACCAATCCGTCTAATTTGGTCCGGTTAAATAGGATCTAATATGTTTCACAGTGATAGTAATTTAGACATTGTAAAATTCTGTAAATGAATTAATTAACAACATTTTAGCATACATTCTTTTATTAATTACCAAAATAAATTAGGTCTTGTTTTAAATTGATATTTTCCACTATTTTCTTCAAACTATATTACCCTCACTTATATAGTTCGGTAAAATCTAAATAAAGATATGCTAGTGAGAATAAGGATCATATTTCAAATGTATATAGCTTTGTGGTGACACAACAAACTATATATAAATAAATGGGTAGACAACTCTTGTCAATTACATCAACTATGTAACTCCTTGTATTTTGCCTCTTAAATCAAAATGGTCAAGTGTGTGTACATCCGAACTAAAATGATTTAAGTTATGTCCAACCTAGCACTCCATATATTCAAAAAAAAAATATTATCCTTGTGGTGACACAACAAAATAATATTATTCAATTTTCTTTATAAGCATCAAATGTGATAAAATTAACATCTCAAAGAATTAAGATAAGCCTTGTGGTGACACAACAAACTTATAATAATTAATTGATACTCTATTATTTTTATCATGCTAGAAGGCGACGTTCGATATTTCAAATATCTTTGAACGCTTAGGACTTAATATAAAATCTTTGAGGGGTTTGTTATTAATTTGTCTCATCTTGTTTAGCGCGCATGCACACACACACACACACACACACACACACACACACACACACACACACACACACACACAGATATATATATATATATATATATATATATATATATATATATATATATATATATATATATATATATATATAGTATAAGCATGCACATATAGAATATTATATTCTACCCGAATTGATTATGGACTTTTATTCTATCTTGGTTCACTAGAGCCACCAAGTGAACCAAAATGTCAAACCCTAGGGGTGCAAGAATTAATATTTAAATATAACTATTACATTTAAACCCGGGCTCCATTACAAACGGGTCTTCAAGTGCTCCTTGATCCTTGATCTCCAATTCTTCAAAATTATTACTAACTATTTCTATTACAAAACTATTTAAAATAAATAGAAACCTTGATCAGCAGTCAAGGAAAAATACATAGGAGGGAGTTAGAATTTACATTAAGAAAAAATTAGAGAAGACGAGGTACGCAGACCCCATTTAATAAAACTCATACATTCATGCATCCAATTAAAATAAAATCCAATAACATTGGTCAATAGTCCATAATCAATCCCATTTATTATCATACACATCACCATATGCATCAATATATAGCATTCATCTCATGAATAATAAATATTCAATATATAAATTGATATCATTTAATGGACAAATTTAGTTAGTATAAAATCAAATTTTGAATCAAAATAAACTCCTTTATTTTAATCCAAATTTAAATAAAAATAAACCTCTTTTATTTTAATTTATCCAATTTTGAATAAAATAAACTATTTTATTTTAATCAAAATCTTTAATCAAAATAAACTCCTTTATTTTAATTATGGAATCCAATTCCAAGTAAAAAAAAAACTCATTTATTTAAAAGAAACACTAATTCTTTTTTCTATTCACAAATAAACTCATTTATTTTGAATAATATGAAATCTTATTCCATATCTAAATAAACTCCTTTATTTAAGAAAATTAGGATTATCTTTCCTATTCACAAATAAACTCTTTTATTTTGAATAATATGAAATCTTATTTCATATCTAAATAAACTCCTTTATTTAAGGAAACATAAAATCTAATTTCAACTCCAATTAGTTATAATGAAATTCAATTCCAACTCTTATTAGTTAGCATGAAATTCTAATTTTAAAATTAAAATAAACCTTTTTATTTTAAAAATAAAATAAACTTTTTATTTTAAGATTAAAATAAACGTTTTATTTTAATTATAAAATAATAAATAATATATATATATATATATATATATATATATATTATAATATAATATTCAATTCCGCATCTCCCTTAATAGTGATTCACGAAATCTTTCTGGGCATTCCTTGTTAAAAAATATATATATAATATTATCTTATTATGTGAATTATGGAAAATTTTCATATTACCGCCATATATATATATATATATATATATATATATATATATATATATATATATATATATATATATATATATATATGCACGGAAGTAACAATATATACATATCATGTTTTTTTTTTCAAAAGGTAATCATTGTCATATTTATACATGTTATAACAGGTGATCATATAATATGATAATGATTCCATGAATACCATTTAACTATTATAAAATAAAAAACAATCCACGGGTTTAAAAAAAAACAGGCTACTCGAATAAAAAATATATATATTTTTAATAAATTTTATACAACAAAATTATGCCCAATTAAATTATTCTAAACACATATCAATATACATATCAAATTAAAACAATTAATAATTTTCATAAAGGTTTAACTCTGATGCCACTATTAGGTTTGTAATATTCATGAACGCAATCAAATTGCATAAAATAAGCGGAAACGTGTAAAAATCAGAGTTTAAAATTTTACAAACAATATATCCGGATCATACTTTATGTACAATTATTAATTAAAATAAAATAAGAAGAGCAAGAATCATACCCTTGAAGTTTCGAGCTTCCTCATGTACAAGTTCACCTTCAATCTTTTTCGCGTTCAACTTGAATCCACCGGGTTTGGTTCTTTCCTTTGATCAATGTTAGCCACCCAAGTGTTTGGCCTCTAGAGGTGATCCACCAAGAAAGAATAAAGATTCAAGAAGATGGGTGTTTGGCAAAACTCTAGTTTTCTATCTCTCATAGAAGAGAGTGTACTCTCCCAACTATTAGAATTACGACTGTTGTGAAAAAGTCAACAACTTCTCTCACCCATAATAAGACTCCTCTTATTTATAGATGTGGGCAACCCTCCTTAACAATTAAGAAATTGTATTTTATTTTAATTAATTAAATTTCTTTAATTAATTAGGCTCCCAATCTTATTAGGAATAATTAATTAAACTCTTTTAATTAATTAGTCTCTTAATCTTATTAAGATATTTGAGAGTACTTTATTAATTAATTCACAAACTCCTTTAGAAATTAAATAATAATAATAGTAATAATAATAATAAAACTCCTCTTATTAATTTATATTTAATATTTTTAAAATATTAAATGATAAATATTAAGCTATTTAATTTATTCTATCACCATATAGATTAAATTAAATATGCTTAACTTATTATTACGATTATGCCATTAACTTCGTAATTAATTATTCTTCATTTTATGGTGTGACCTTTTAGGTTCTCCATATTAAATCGGTTGTGAATAAATCAATTAGAATAATTCTAATCTTATTTAAATAAATAAATTAAATTATTAATTTATTTAAATAAATAATATTTATTCTACAATAGGGATAAGCCTACCTAACGATTAACGACTTTCCAGATAATATAGATTTCAACATTAATCATAAAAGAACCTTTGAGTAAATAGTTACCGTACAATTCAATCCTTCCACCATACAATGTCCCAATTAAATATAAGACATGGAATTACTATCAAGTCTTATTTTATTTAATTATATATATTTCGACTCTTAAATGCACAACTCCAAATAATGCAAATTAGAAACTCCTTTCTAATTTTATTCTGCCTTGGCCAAGGACTACTGGGTTGTCATTTATCGAATCACATAGGACATTTCTCTTCTTTTACTAGAAGTGGTAGATTCTTTATTGATCATACATTATCTCCATGTACAACTTATTATACCCAAGCACACCATTTGTTATACCCTAAGGGTCTTAAGGAATAAGTCAAAATATAACTCATCATACACAAGATACTATGATGATCTCAAATCCAAGGATCACTTGTACTACTATCACTACAGGAATTCCTATTGATAGGCAAGTAAAACTCCATTAGGTATTCCTTAGCGATCCACGTTCAGTGAACTTATTCTCTAATAAGCACCTACATACTTGCTTTAGTGTCTCCACAGAAATGATCATGAGATCAATCGTCCTCGTCCAATGAGCAAGCAACGTATGTACCAATCTATCCGGATTCACTAATCCCTAATTTAGTAATCCAACGATTGGGAACTATTTTAGTTTTAAGCTTTCTAAGAATTTAGATCTCATTAGAATGATCATCATCATTATTCGAAAAGAATTGCTTAAAACTATGGGTTTATCACATATTATAAAACAGTATCATTTAGATAATTAAAAGCCTTTAATAAATTAATACTTTTTATTAATAATGAATAAGATTGTTACAAAGTATATGCTTTATCATCAAATATGACTGCTTGTGTGCATACTACTTTCCGTTATTGTTATTATTCTTTATATCAGTGAGCAATTGTTTGGTCACTCTTGCAATTCACACTACAGCTAAAGTTGAAAGAGTTGTTGAGTCGTCTTCTAGCAAAGGAAAGGGAAAAGATGTCCAAGTGTTGAATACTTATTTGAATTTATTTAAATGAATTATGTTATAAGACATATGTTATTTTGTGATGTGTTCCACAAACTTATGTAATAGTTTAAGGTTTATTTACCTGGGATTGTTTTTATTGATGTAACCCTTTAATGGGGAAGATTATTGTTTAAGTTATTTAAATTATGTCTTTATCCTTTATTTTGGGTAGTTAGATGTAATAGTTTTGTATAGTGAGCACCAAGTCTTGTGGGAATGGAGTACCTAGATTTGGGGGTGTCACAGGTTAGTATCAAAGCTTTAGATTATGAACCTTAGGAGGGGAAACCTTAGGAAGTAACCTTTAAGGAGACATAAAACATAGTGGTGTCAAACTCTTATCGAGTTCTAAGGAATGAATTGAGAAAATTCATTAAAGATAAACAATAAAAGACAATATATGCTATATGTTAATAACTTATATGCTCGTGAGTATCAAAGAATGTCTTAAAAGTATTTTGTTGTCAGAATGTCTAGCGTTGGAAGATCCAATTAAGCTAGGGAGGAGATACCTCAGATAACTAGAGATGAGGAACCCCGAGATTTCTATGTTGTGCGGGAATTATTGATTCAGAGGGAGCCTTCTCTGTTGATTGCTGAGGAAGAATATGAAGATGAACATGTGTCTGATCCTGAGGAGGAGGACTCTGAGGAGATAGAGGTGGAGGACGAGGAAGAGGATCCCGTGGAGTTTCCACCAAACTCCATATCCGCTGAGATGTATGATGCACTGTATGATTGAAACATAGAATTACATGATAATGTTGAGGAGCTGGCTGAGACGCGTCAAGCTACTATCGAGCAGAAGGATGCAGAGATTTAAGAACTCGACTCACGACTTGGAAACACAGAGTGGGACCTAGTTCATACAAATGGTCAGCATGAGGATCTGTTGGTTGTGAACGAGAAGATGAAGACTGATGTGCATGAGGAGAAGTTAAAAGATGACTTGAAGGAGGAGTCAGCTAAGTGTGCGAGAGTAGAAGACGCTTGGATGAAGGCAAGTAATTGTGCAGACCGTGCTGAAGCTAAGGACCAAATGAAGAAAGCTAAGATGAACGAAATGGATCATGCCTTTCATTCTGCGATTGATTGGGCCCAGGATTGAGTCTTTTATTACCCACCTCAGTTTGAAGACTCACCGTGGTTCGTGATGGATCGTAGGACGGCGTATGTGGATAAATACATTATAAATGAAGAGCGTAGAGAAGCCTCTCGACGTCTTAATATGCCCATATAGAAAGAATAAGAATAAAAATGATATGTGGTTAAGTATGTGGATAAATACATTATAAATTCCCTATTTTGAGATAAATAAAGGGGTAGTATGAGTATGTAATCCTAAAACTTGTCTAGTTCAGGAAAGTGGATGTTGATAGCAAATATACTATCCTTACTATGTTATGAAAAGTTTTAAATGAATAAAAATATCAAAGTTTATTGAAATATTATGTGTTAAGCTTGAATCTTAGAATGTTTAAAGTTAAACTTTAAAATATTTAAGGAATTGAATAGTGAACTAATAAGCGAATATTTTAACAGAAAATGACTCCTAGAAGAAGACAACCACGCCAACAACCACCTCCTGAGGGGTCTACCTACAATAATAATGAGGCCAACGCTAATCCAGTTCAGTAGTTGGTGACTTTGTTGACGGGAGCACTTACGAATCAACCGCATGCTCAAGCTACGACTTTCAAGGACTTCAAAGCAATTGGACCACCGGTGTTTCAAGGGTCTATGAATCTAGTTGAAGCCCAAACCTAGATCATGGAAATGGAGAAGGTGTTCGACATTGTCAGAGTCAACGAATATCAGAAGACCGCTTTTGCAACGTTCATGCTGAAGTCTGAAGCTAGTTATTGGTGGTAGGCGAGTAAGGTTTATGGGGGACAAGGAATAGTAGCGTGGGATAGGTTTAAAAAGATGTTTTTCGAAATGTACTTTTTAACTAGTTCTCGAAATCAGTTGGAAGTTCAATTTTTGGAGCTAAATCAAGGAACTATGACTGTGCCGGAGTATGCTGTGAAGTTTAATGAGTTGGAAAGGTTTGATACTTATCAAGTTAATACCGATGAACATAAGGCAAGAAGGTTCAAACAAGGATTGAAGCCCTGGCTTTATAGCAAGGTCTCAATGTTCCAGTTAAACACGTTTGCAACAATACTGGAAAAGGAAATTATTGCAGAAGGTGGAAGTGATACCTTAACCAAGTATAACCAAGAACAGAAGAAGAGAAAGAATGAGACTGGAAACAAGGCTGGTGGAAGTAGTAATGGGAGTAATAGTCAGAAGAGAAAGTGGAGTGAGAATTCGAATACGGGAGGACAACAAGAAAGTCAACAAAAGAAGAAGTTTAAAGCTTGTGCTACTTGTGTAAAGAACCACACTGGGGTGTGTTTAAAGGAAAAGCGGATGTGTTTTAATTATGGCTAGGAGGGACACATTGCACCGAACTATTTTAGCCCAAAGAAGGGAGCATGTTTTACTTGCGGGTCAAAGGATCACATGGCTCGTGATTTCCCTAAAAAGATAGCGGGAAGCGCAAGTGGAGGAAAAGGAAACAATGGTGGTGGCACATTAACTATCTCTGGACCAGCACAATCAAGCCGACCTACAACGAGAACTTTCAATATGACCGTGCAGGATGCTGTGTAGTCAAAAGATGTGGTGCTAGGTATCATTCCGATTAATGGTATTAATGCTTATGTACTATTTGATTCGGGTGCTACTTGTTCATTTATATCTGATGATTTTTCTCAGAACTTAGATTTGCCTCAAGAAGAATTAGATTTCCCTTTAAGCATAGAAATTGTTAATAGGGAAGTGATTTCTGTTAGATTTATATACAAGAATTGTAAAGTGGTTATAAAGGGTCACGAGATGATGGTAGGTTTAATACCAATTAAACTTGGAGAATTTGATGTTATACTGGGAATTGATTGGTTATTCAATTACGGGGCAGTAATTGATTGCCAAAAGAAATGTGTTAATCTTTTGACACTGTCAAAGGTTATGTTTTATGGCAGCAAGTCGTCTCGGCAAGCAAGTTGTCTGACGGTGATGTAGGCCAAGAAGTTGTTGAGATAAGGATGTGTAGGATATTTGGCCTACATAGTCGATACACATAAGAAGAATGTAAAGATGGAAGAGATACCGATCATTAGAGACTTTCCAGACGTGTTTCCAGATGATTTACCTGGACTTCCACCGGATCAGAAAATCGACTTCGTGATTGATTTAGTACCAGGAACGGCCCCAATATCTAAAGCCCCATATAGAATGGCCTCAGTAGAGATGAAAGAGTTGATGGTAAAATTGCAAGAATTACTCGATAAAAAGTATATCCAGCCGAGTGTATCACCATGGGGAGCACTAGTATTGTTTGTTAAGAAGAAAGATGGATCAATGCGACTCTTCATTGATTACCGAGAATTGAATAAGGACT
This sequence comes from Panax notoginseng, assembly GCA_016801055.1. Classification (NCBI taxonomy): domain Eukaryota; kingdom Viridiplantae; phylum Streptophyta; class Magnoliopsida; order Apiales; family Araliaceae; genus Panax; species Panax notoginseng. Next base: position 168,792,159 of record CM029015.1, on the reverse strand, counting down.
CGATTAAAAATAGGTATCCATTACCAAGAATCGATGACTTGTTTGATCAATTGAAGGAAGCAAAATATTTTTCAAAGGTAGACTTGAGGAGTGGTTATCATCAGCTGAAGGTGAGGCCATAGGATGTACCAAAGACGGCATTAAGAACTCGGTATGGTCATTACAAGTTTCTTGGTATGTCATTTGGTTTAACCAATGCACCTGTAGCGTTCATGGATTTGATGAACACAGCGTTTAAACCATTCTTTGATAAATTTGTGGTGGTGTTTATTGATGATATATTGGTGTATTCTGTGACGCCCCCAAAATTAGGTATACATCACCCATCTTGGATCGTCAGATACATGGTTAAGAATACAAATACAAATTACTAATACAATTGTCGCGTACAATACGACAAAATATAAACTGTGAGTTTGAATACAAATATTATCTTCTAGAGAGTATTCATACTCAAAAGGAGTCCTCATTACAATTATTATCACACTATTACATAGAATAGTGAGGACTACTAATACTATCATCTGGTCCATCACTCCGTTCCCCGACTCGTCCCAGCTATATTCTCATTTCCTGAAGAGAACAATGAAAGAAAGGGTGAGCTCAACTAGCCCAGTAAGAAATATTATGACTAAGATAATGCAGAATAAATTATAATTAGCCTTTAACAGTGTTAAACTGATAAAATATAACGAACATCAAGTTTAACTGCAGCGGAACAAGCAATCCATTAATAGTGTCAAGTAGAAAATAAAATCTACTATCTTCTATGATTTAAAAGGTTTTTCAACACTGTTATCGCTGGGACTCAGCTTAATAAAATAATCCACATCATCGAATCACCCCTGCACTACGGCCAAAGATATTCGTGTATTCATTAATGGTCATGATCATGCCAATAACTGTCCATCAATGCACTACGGCCCAATGAGGACTTTTACCATATCATTTGTAACATTACGGTCATGATTATACCGAATAATCCCTGATCATAATCATACCAAGTCCATCTATGCTCTACAGGCCACAGATGACTTTCAACATTTTATAAACATGAGGATGATGATAATGATATAAGAATCCAATAAAACAAGTTCAAGAATTAATTTATCCAAGAATTAACAACGTCCAAATTGTCAACATGATACTGTTTTGTGGAGTAAAATTCAAGATTGCTTAGAAGAATATTTTCATGAAAAGATACTAGATGAAACACAATTATCAAGGATATTTCACAAATTTCTTGGAGTATAGAAGTCAAAACTTAACCAACTGAGTATAATAAAGAATGGAATAACAAAAGAAATCACCATGCATGTGATAGACCGCACAGACAGGTTATTCCAACAGAATAAAAAATAATGGAACTAGGTCCGGCGTAAAACGCACAGACAAGATATTCAAACAGAATAATAATAAAGACGGAACCAGGTTCGGCGTAAAACACACAGACATGATGTTCCAACAGAATAATAATAAAGACGGAACCAGGTCTAGTGTAAAACACACAGACAGGATGTTCCAACAGAATAATAATAAAGACGGAACTAGGTCCGGTGTAAAACACACAGACAGGATGTTCCAACAGAATAATAATAAAGACGAAACCATGTCTGGTGTAAAACACACAAATAGGATGTTCCAACCGAATAATAATAAAGATGGAACCAGGTCTGGTGTACAACACACATACAGGATGTTCCAACAGAATAATAGAAGAAAATAATAAGAAATAGAATAACAACAGTTCTCTTCATGAATAAAAAAAATAACACCCCTTACCGTTTTAAAGAAGAACTGAAATAAGGAAGTAGTTAAGTAGCAGAATACTTTTCTTCTCTCTCTTTATAGTTTCTCTTTATAGTTTCTCTCTCTAGAGTTCAGTGAATTCGTAACAAATAATGAATGAATGAGCTGCTATTTATAGAAAAATAGAATGCATAGTAACTAATCCATGAACAGTCCAGATTGATTACTTTAATCTGACGGTCCATATTTAAAGAAAAATCTTTTAAATAAAATATAATATATTCTATTTATAGAATAACTTTAATAAAGTATTTTATTTTATATAAAAAGATGTTTCTGTTTTATTACGTTAATAATACGAATAAAACAAAACTTCATTATCGCTAAATAATTCATATTATTAACTGACAATAATTGAATCAAACTGAGTGACTTCTCACATAAGCATTAATAATCAATACCATGTGCTACTATGCAACCACACGTATTACTGTACTTTTACTACCGAGTAGTTCAACAGTATTAATGGTAAAACTTCCGCCGTTATTTTTAATAAAATATTTTTATCGTTTTCTCAATCCGACAATAATTCCGTTATGGGGTCCACCAATGATTGTGCCGTTGTACGAATATTCCCTGTTAAAACGAATATTCCCCGACCAATCGAATATTATATAACAACTTGCGTACTTTGCAAAATTTATAAATATTACCCACAACTATAACATTATATCAAATTAACTCCATAATATTTAAAAATGATATTTATAGAAAATTCATCTTTATTTATAAAAGGTGGGGTCTTACAACCTCCCCTTCTTATAAAATTTTGCCCTCAAAATTAGGGTATGTACCTGGTATGTCGAAGAGGTAAGGATACCTTGATTTCATTTCAGATTCTAACTCCCAAGTCATTTTCTCAATATCGTGGTTTCTCCATAAAACTTTGACTTGAGGTATAACCTTGGAGCATAGAATATGTTCCTTCTTATCCAAGATTTGAACAGGACCTTCTTCATACGTCAAATCTTCTGCTATTTCGTCCGGTTCTAACTCAATAATGTGGTCCGGGTCTTCCACATATTTACGTAATATGGATATGTGAAAAACGTTATGAACACGAGACATACTTAGCTGTAAAGCGAGTCTATAAGCCACAGTTCCTACTCGATCGAGAATTAAAAATGGACCGATGAATCGAGGATTGAGCTTTCATCTCTTTCCAAATCTCGTAACTCCTTTCCATGGAGCAACACGTAAGAACACATGATCTCCTATATCAAATTCCACGTCCTTTCGATGAAGATCAACAATACTCTTCTGTCGATCTTGTGATGTTTTTATACGTTGTCGGATCGCTTGAATCTTTTCTGTAGTCATACGTACCAACTCCAGTCCCAACAACATTGCTTCACCCACCTCATCCCAACATACTGGAGAACGATATTTTCTTCCATACAATGCTTCGAATGGAGCCATGCCAATACTTGCTTGATAACTGTTGTTGTAGGAAAACTCCACCAATGGTAAGAACTTGTCCCAACTTCCCTTGAAGTCAAGGACACAAAGTCTTAATAAATCTTCTAGAGTTTGAATAGTCCTCTCTGATTGTCCGTCCGTCTGAGGATGATATGCCGAACTAAATTATAAATCCGTGCCCATAGCTTTTTGTAAACTAACCCAAAATCGTGAAGTAAATCTTGGGTCTCAGTCAGAAACTATGGATACTGGCATACCATGCAGTCTTATAATCTCGTTTATGTACATACGAGCAAGACGTTCAAGTTTATAAGTTTCTCGTATCGGTAAGAAATGAGCAGACTTGGTTAATCTATCAACAATGACCCAAATCACATCAATACCTTGAGAAACCCTAGGAAGACCGGTAACGAAATCCATGGTAATGTCCTCCCACTTCCATTCTAGAATTTCAAGTGGTTGCAATGGACCATTTGGTACTTGATGCTCCGCTTTGACTTGTTGACAAGTTAGACACCTTGAGATAAACAGCGCTATCTCTCGCTTCATATTGCTCCACCAAAATGTATGACGAAGATCATGATACATTTTGGTACTCCCAGGATGGATTGCAAATGGTGTGTTGTGTGCCTCCATCATGATTTCATACTTTAAATCAGGGTTGTTAGGAACACAAAGTCTGGAGTTGACTCGAAGTATTCCTTCTTCATCGATTCTTGCTTCCGGCATAGCACCTTCTTGCACTTTCTTCCTCATACGCATCAGCTCCAGGTCTGTAGCTTGAGCAACTTTAACTCTATCGATTAAATTTTGTTCTACTCGTATATTTGCCATCATCACATGGGTCCCTGGCGTCTTTAACTCTATCTCCATCCTTTGCAAGTCACATAAAATGGGCCTTTGTGTTGACAGTATCGCACTCGTACTTGCATATGATCTTCTACTCAATGTGTCAGCTACCACGTTCGCTTTTCCAGGATGGTATTGAATGGTATGATCATAATCTTTCAACAGTTCAAGCCAACGTCGTTGTCTCATGTTGAGTTCCTTTTGAGTGAAGAAATATTTGAGGCTTTTATGATCCGTAAAGATCTCCACCTTCTCCCCATACAAGTAATGCCTCCAAATTTTAAGTGCAAAGACAACAGCTGCCAACTATAGATCATGAGTAGGATAATTCCTCTCATATTCCTTGAGTTGTCTTGATGCATAGGCTATGACTTTTCCATGTTACATGAGAACGCATCCCAACCCTTTGCTCGAAGCATCACTGTAGATGACAAATCCCTCCGAGCCAGATGATATTGTTAGAACAGGTGCTGAAATGAGTCTCCTCTTGAGTTCTTGAAAACTCTTCTCATATTCTTCACTCCAATCGAACTTTGTATCTTTCCGAGTCAGCTGAGTTAATGGAGTAGCGATTCGAGAAAATCCTTCCACGAATCTCCGATAATAACCAGCTAAACCAAGAAAGCTACGTACTTCGGTCACTGATTTAGGTTGCTCCCAGCTTTGAATAGCTTCAATCTTTGCCGGGTCAACCGATATTCCACGACTTGATACTACGTGCCCAAGGAATGCTACCTCCTCCAGCCAGAACTCACATTTCTTTAACTTGGCATAAAAGCTTGTATTCACGAAGCTTTTGGAGTACCAACCTCAAGTGTTGCTCATGATCTTCACGACTTTTGGAATAAATAAGGATGTCATCAATAAAGACGACCACAAAGTGATCTAAATATTTCTTGAATACCCGGTTCATCATATCCATGAAGGCAGCAGAAGCATTAGTCAATCCAAACGACATGACTAGGAATTCATAATGCCCGTACCGAGTTCTGAAAGCCGTTTTTGGAATATCCTCAGTTCTAACCTTCAGCTGATGATATCCAGAACGAAGATCGATCTTTGAAAAGAATTGTGCTCCTTGCAACTGGTCAAACAGGTCATCAATACGTGGCAATGGGTACCTGTTTTTTATGGTGACATGATTCAACTCCTGATAATCAGCACAAAGTCGCATACTTCCATCTTTCTTCTTCACGAATATCACAGGAGCACTGTGACAACCCCAAAATAGGTCCATTCCACCCAACCCATTCTGAGTCGTCAAATACATGGTACAGAAAATAACTACAACTTTATTACAACAATTGTCGTACAAAATACAACAACACATATGCTGTGAGTTTGGATACAAATATATACCAAATGTGACTCATGTTCCAATCGTGGACATCACCTCACAATGACACCTTACATAAAGGTATAGTCAAAAACTGTTTTAGAAATTAGAATCTTTGGGAAGTGCTCAAGGAAACCTTCGAACATGGGAGGCCACGCGTCTAGGTTATGATAGATATCATATGGCCACAGAGTTATCCTTGGTTGACCCAATAGACCTCAAAGAAAAACGAGAAGATTACTATCATATTCTTCCCAATGGTGAGTCTTCTCTTGACTTATCATTATCTCCACTGTATCTAACTGAGAATTATACTTTAAACAAACACCAAGATTATATAGGTAGTGCTCGTATATATACTCAGCAAGTGGATGAGCACATCCATGTCTTATGATGACACGAGGTTGTATGTCGTTAGACATCTTGTATGATAGTGGCAAACCACCCTTCCAACGTTGGGTACACCTTACCCTATTGGATTCACCAAATATAACTACTAAATGAACTTTTCTATACTGCTTCGGGAGAACATCCACAGCTAGAGACCACCGTTCTATTTCCCCTTTACCCTCGCTCGACCCAGCTACACTCTTATTACCTGAAAGGAATTGTGAAGCAAAAGGGTGAGCACAACTAGCTCAGTAAAGAATATCATGACTAAAGATAATTAAATTATCAGTAGCCTTCATCAATAATAAATCAGAGATTTAGAACATATGGTAAATGATAAAAATTTCAACCATAGTTGCAGCGGAACGAGCAATCCATTAGAAGAGTCAAATAGACTATAAAGTCTATTATCTTCTCCATGTTAAAAATCCACCAATAATGTTTTATCCCTGTAACATCACTCAACAGTTCCTTTCCACAATCATATGAATAACTCATAATCATAATTGTGACTATAAATTTTTCTTCGCACCCAGGACGAAGAATATTTTCATCACCAGTCTTTACCTGAAACATCAAAGATCATGGTTATACCAAATCACAGTTCCTGTTTATAATCATACTAACAAATCCATCTTTGCACTACGGGCCAAAGATATTCATCAACAAACCATCTTTGCACTACGGGCCAAAGATATTCAACAACAGTTCATCTTTGCACTACAGGCCAAAGATATTCATCAACAAACCATCTTTGCACTACGGGCCAAAGATATTCAACAACAGTTCATCTTTGCACTACAGGCCAAAGATATTCATCAACAGGCCATCTTTGCACTACATGCCAAAGATATTCATCAACAATTCATATTTGCACTACAGGCCAAATATATTCATATCTCAAAGAAATATATAATCATTTCAGAATTTATATAAACAATAATTATAACCATGTTGATCAATTCACCTTTGCACTTAAGCTTAAGATATTCAATTATAAATTCAATGGTCATGATCATACCAGTCACAATTCAACTTTGCACTACAGGCCAAAGAGAACCCTAGTCATGATCATACCAATAATCTACCCATCTTTACACTCCAGTGAAAGAGAATTTCAACATCAGGGTTATAAAAATGTTATATATGATGATAAAAATAATATGATCAACATATAGTTTTAATCTCAAGAGTAATATTCGTAACTCATGAATAGTAAATCGTGAATAGTAACTCATGAATAGTAACCCCGACACAAAAGATAGAAATTCCACAATAAAATCCATACCAATATTTCGGTATAATGATATTGAAAGAATAACATTACTTAAATTTATAAACAATTTATTTTAATTGTTTACACTTTACTAATTAATGCATTTAATCATCATAAAATGCCAACTCTTACAATTTCATCATCAATAACCAAAACCCTCATCAAAAATCTGCATATACCTCATATAGGATTCTCAAGTCATAAAATCCTATTTTCTAATTTTCTTACTTCACAAAACATATTTAATTCATTAACTCATAACTAGACCATTTTCATAAAAAATACCAAATCAGTTCCAAAAAATATTTCTTTTCTGGGATTTAGCATAATATAGTCCCATAGTGAACATATATTTTTCTCAGAATTTTTAAAAGTCATTTACTATTTTTCATATGGTCAAAACAGCCGAATATTTAGACATTTATCAAAAATTGTACTTTTGTCCAAAAATTCTGAAATTAACAGAGTATACTTCCATCATATACATGTACTCCCAATAAAAATTTCATCAATTTTGGAGTTAACCACAAGAAATTATAAGTAGTTACTTTTAAAATAGTCTTTTCTCATAAAATTCATAACTCTCAATCTATACATCCAAAAATCACCATTTTTGGACACAATCAATAAAACTCATCAAAATATCATTTCAAATTTTTCCAGAATTTTTGAAGTTCAGAAAAATTACGAAACTGAAAAACATAACAACCCTTAAAATCCCTTAAAATCCCTTACTATCCCTTACTATCCCTTACCTCAAAAGAGCAGTACTTCTGGCTGGATATCGGATATGATGCTGAAGAAAACTTGCACTGATGAATAGCAACTCACCAAGTATCTAAAAACTCACAAAATATGCTCAATAATCTAGAGAGAGAAAGAGAGAAAGCTTATGTTTCTGGTGTGATTTTCAATTCTAACTTAGCCCTCTATTTATAGGAAAATTTTGGTAGGTTTGACCTGCAACCTGATGGCTTTACCTGCTACTATTCCCACCCACCACATTTGAAATATAATTCAGCACATTTTTTCACCAACCACAAGTGGGGCCCACCAATTCTAGAATTTTCCACCAAAATGATAAACTCCGAAAATTCAACAATTTCTGAACCAGTCATCTCGTAAAATTCATAATAAATCATACGTTCATTTTTAACGGTTCAAAATTTGTGGGCATATACTCAACTTATATATGTATAACATATCCAAAAATTACCACGATCTAACGGTCGGATTAAAAATTATAACACCCGCAAAATTTCTCAAAAAACCCTGATTTTTAATACCTCCATTCCGACAAAAATACGGATAAAAATCTCAACATTAACTCCTTCATTTTTTAACCACAAAAATATATCCCTCATTTATATCCACATAAAATAAATATTTCCTTATCATATGAATCAATAATTATTCACAAATAATATTACAGAATCACATTTATGACAACCAGGCCGTTCCCAGGAAAGAGGGGGCTTTCCAATAAGGATTTCTCCTTACTAGCGCGCAATTAGATGACCAAACCTCTCCTTAGACAGAACTTTCTAGACATTGCCAATAATGCTATCTAATAATATTATTCAAATAATATGAATTATTGATCTGATAATGGGAAATACTGTGCAGCAACAATTATTGAACAACAATAATACAAAATTTCAACGTAGCAATTATTGAATCAATAAAATAAAATATTGAACAGTAATTACTGTAACAATTATTGAGTAGTGCCTTCTTACGTAAGAATCAATAATTGGTGTAATACCGTGTGCTACTGTATTTTAACCACCGAGTATTCCAACAGTATTAACGGTAACAACTACGCCGTTATTTGTAAAAACTTAAATTTGTCGTTTTCTTCACCCGACAGTTATTCTGTTATGGGGCCCACAAATAGCTGCGCCGTCGTACGAATATTCCCCGACAGAAAGAATATTCCACGATCAAACGAATATTCCCCGACAACAATGATTATTTTATAACCACTTGCTTATTTTAAAAAAAAAATTCATATTTCACCCATAACTTTAAACTTTTATCAATTTAACCATTTACTAAATAGAAAAATTGAATAATTTTATTTCATAAAATTCGGGGTCTTACAATCTCCCCTCCTTATGAAATTTCGTCCCCGAAATTTACGTACCTGGTATTTCAAAGAGTTGAGAATACCTTGCTTTCATTTCAGATTCCATCTTCCCTGTCATCATGATTTCTCCATTGCCCATCTTCTGTATTTCAGATATCATTCTAGAATACAGCTTCAAAACAAGGGTTAATTGAACAAATTAACATATCACATAATATCCCGATATTATGACTGACCAACAAATAAGCTTAGGCAGGACACACTAGCGAAGGATTTACTCAACTCTCTCCTCCTAGTTTTATTCCCCGATCTCCGCCAGAGATCATATCCCTAAGCTCTGATACCACCTGTGACAACCCCAAAATAGGTCCATTCCACCCAACCCATTCTGAGTCGTCAAATACATGGTACAGAAAATAACTACAACTTTATTACAACAATTGTCGTACAAAATACAACAACACATATGCTGTGAGTTTGGATACAAATATATACCAAATGTGACTCATGTTCCAATCGTGGACATCACCTCACAATGACACCTTACATAAAGGTATAGTCAAAAACTGTTTTAGAAATTAGAATCTTTGGGAAGTGCTCAAGGAAACCTTCGAACATGGGAGGCCACGCGTCTAGGTTATGATAGATATCATATGGCCACAGAGTTATCCTTGGTTGACCCAATAGACCTCAAAGAAAAACGAGAAGATTACTATCATATTCTTCCCAATGGTGAGTCTTCTCTTGACTTATCATTATCTCCACTGTATCTAACTGAGAATTATACTTTAAACAAACACCAAGATTATATAGGTAGTGCTCGTATATATACTCAGCAAGTGGATGAGCACATCCATGTCTTATGATGACACGAGGTTGTATGTCGTTAGACATCTTGTATGATAGTGGCAAACCACCCTTCCAACGTTGGGTACACCTTACCCTATTGGATTCACCAAATATAACTACTAAATGAACTTTTCTATACTGCTTCGGGAGAACATCCACAGCTAGAGACCACCGTTCTATTTCCCCTTTACCCTCGCTCGACCCAGCTACACTCTTATTACCTGAAAGGAATTGTGAAGCAAAAGGGTGAGCACAACTAGCTCAGTAAAGAATATCATGACTAAAGATAATTAAATTATCAGTAGCATTCATCAATAATAAATCAGAGATTTAGAACATATGGTAAATGATAAAAATTTCAACCATAGTTGCAGCGGAATGAGCAATCCATTAGAAGAGTCAAATAGACTATAAAGTCTATTATTTTCTCCATGTTAAAAATCCACCAATAATGTTTTATCCCTGAAACATCACTCAACAGTTCCTTTCCACAATCATATGAATAACTCATAATCATAATTGTGACTATAAATTTTTCTTCGCACCCAGGACGAAGAATATTTTCATCACCTGTCTTTACCTGAAACATCAAAGATCATGGTTATACCAAATCACAGTTCCTGTTTATAATCATACTAACAAATCCATCTTTGCACTACGGGCCAAAGATATTCATCAACAAACCATCTTTGCACTACGGGCCAAAGATATTCAACAACAGTTCATCTTTGCACTACAGGCCAAAGATATTCATCAACAAACCATCTTTGCACTACGGGCCAAAGATATTCAACAACAGTTCATCTTTGCACTACAGGCCAAAGATATTCATCAACAGGCCATCTTTGCACTACATGCCAAAGATATTCATCAACAATTCATATTTGCACTACAGGCCAAATATATTCATATCTCAAAGAAATATATAATCATTTCAGAATTTATATAAACAATAATTATAACCATGTTGATCAATTCACCTTTGCACTTAAGCTTAAGATATTCAATTATAAATTCAATGGTCATGATCATACCAGTCACAATTCAACTTTGCACTACAGGCCAAAGAGAACCCTAGTCATGATCATACCAATAATCTACCCATCTTTACACTCCAGTGAAAGAGAATTTCAACATCAGGGTTATAAAAATGTTATATATGATGATAAAAATAATATGATCAACATATAGTTTTAATCTCAAGAGTAATATTCGTAACTCATGAATAGTAAATCGTGAATAGTAACTCATGAATAGTAACCCCGACACAAAAGATAGAAATTCCACAATAAAATCCATACCAATATTTCGGTATAATGATATTGAAAGAATAACATTACTTAAATTTATAAACAATTTATTTTAATTGTTTACACTTTACTAATTAATGCATTTAATCATCATAAAATGCCAACTCTTACAATTTCATCATCAATAACCAAAACCCTCATCAAAAATCTGCATATACCTCATATAGGATTCTCAAGCCATAAAATCCTATTTTCTAATTTTCTTACTTCACAAAACATATTTAATTCATTAACTCATAACTAGACCATTTTCATAAAAAATACCAAATCAATTCCAAAAAATATTTCTTTTATGGGATTTAACATAATATAGTCCCATAGTGAACATATATTTTTCTCAGAATTTTTAAAAGTCATTTACTATTTTTCATATGGTCAAAACAGCCGAATATTTAGACATTTATCAAAAATTGTACTTTTGTCCAAAAATTCTGAAATTAACAGAGTATACTTCCATCATATACATGTACTCCCAATAAAAATTTCATCAATTTTGGAGTTAACCACAAGAAATTATAAGCAGTTACTTTTAAAATAGTCTTTTCTCATAAAATTCATAACTCTCAATCTATACATCCAAAAATCACCATTTTTGGACACAATCAATAAAACTCATCAAAATATCATTTCAAATTTTTCCAGAATTTTTGAAGTTCAGAAAAATTACGAAACTGAAAAACATAACAACCCTTAAAATCCCTTACTATCCCTTACCTCAAAAGAGCAGTACTTCTGGCTGGATATCGGATATGATGCTGAAGAAAACTTGCACTGATGAATAGCAACTCACCAAGTATCTAAAAACTCACAAAATATGCTCAATAATCTAGAGAGAGAAAGAGAGAAAGCTTATGTTTCTGGTGTGATTTTCAATTCTAACTTAACCCTCTATTTATAGGAAAATTTTGGTAGGTTTGACCTGCAACCTGATGGCTTTACCTGCTACTATTCCCACCCACCACATTTGAAATATAATTCAGCACATTTTTTTACCAACCACAAGTGGGGCCCACCAATTCTAGAATTTTCCACCAAAATGATAAACTCCGAAAATTCAACAATTTCTGAACCAGTCATCTCGTAAAATTCATAATAAATCATACGTTCATTTTTAACGGTTCAAAATTTGTGGGCATATACTCAACTTATATATGTATAACATATCCAAAAATTACCACGATCTAACGGTCGGATTAAAAATTATAACACCCGCAATATTTCTCAAAAAACCCTGATTTTTAATACCTCCATTCCGACAAAAATACGGATAAAAATCTCAACATTAACTCCTTCATTTTTTAACCACAAAAATATATCCCTCATTTATATCCACATAAAATAAATATTTCCTTATCATATGAATCAATAATTATTCACAAATAATATTACAGAATCACATTTATGACAACCAGGCCGTTCCCAGGAAAGAGGGGGCTTTCCAATAAGGATTTCTCCTTACTAGCGCGCAATTAGATGACCAAACCTCTCCTTAGACAGAACTTTCTAGACATTGCCAATAATGCTATCTAATAATATTATTCAAATAATATGAATTATTGATCTGATAATGGGAAATACTGTGCAGCAACAATTATTGAACAACAATAATACAAAATTTCAACGTAGCAATTATTGAATCAATAAAATAAAATATTGAACAGTAATTACTGTAACAATTATTGAGTAGTGCCTTCTTACGTAAGAATCAATAATTGGTGTAATACCGTGTGCTACTGTATTTTAACCACCGAGTATTCCAACAGTATTAACGGTAACAACTACGCCGTTATTTGTAAAAACTTAAATTTGTCGTTTTCTTCACCCGACAGTTATTCTGTTATGGGGCCCACAAATAGCTGCGCCGTCGTACGAATATTCCCCGACAGAAAGAATATTCCACGATCAAACGAATATTCCCCGACAACAATGATTATTTTATAACCACTTGCTTATTTTAAAAAAAAAAATTCATATTTCACCCATAACTTTAAACTTTTATCAATTTAACCATTTACTAAATAGAAAAATTGAATAATTTTATTTCATAAAATTCGGGGTCTTACAAGCACCCTAAGGAGAAGTACTAGGATGAATAAAGCCAATGTCTAACAATTCCTGCAGTTGGATCTTTAACTCCTGAAGTTCAATAGGAGCCATTCGATATGGGGCTTTGGAAATGGGTTTTGTATCGGGTTCAAGATCGATACAAAATTTAATTTCACGCTCTGGGGGTAGGCCATGAAGTTCTTCAGGGAATACGTCAGGGAATTTATTAACAATAGAAATATCATTCAAAACTGACGTATTTTTGTTTAGATCCGTGACATGAGCTAAGAAAGCTTGACATCCGTTTTTCAATAAACGAATAGCTTTATGGCTTGAGATGACAGCGATTGATTTTAATGGTTTGGTTGCTTGAATTTGAATAATAGGTCGATTAGGAATATGAAAGCTAACAACCTTACAAAAATAATCAATTTTTGCATGATGAGTAGTTAACCAATCAATCCCTAGAATCACGTCAAATGCAAGTATTTTTAATGAAATAAGATCGACAGGTAATGTGTGGGTACCAAATTGAACCAAACAAGACTTATAAACCGTGGATGTAATGAAGGTTTCTCCCAATGGAGTTTCAACAGATAAGTCAAAGTCTAATTTCTCCGGAGTCAAATTTAATCGATGAGCGCAAGTAGGAGAAATAAAAGAATGGGTAGAACCAGTATCAAATAAAGCATAGACTTCGTTAGAGTTTATGATAAGCTTACCCATGATGACCTCATTCGGGTTCCTTGCTTTTTGGGAGGTCACAACAAACGCTCTCCCTTGAACTACCGGTTTTGACTTTTCTGGGACGGCCTTTGGTGTCTCCATCCTGGCTGAACTTATTTTTGGTAAATGACAAAATCGAGCTAAATGACCTTCTCTTCCACAATTATAACATGTTTTAGACGACATCGCGTAGTTTGGACTGGTGTGCCCCTCCCCTCCGTATTTGAAACATATGATATGTGGTCGTTCTCCTTCATTAACAATGGGTGCGGGTGGTGACGTCTTTTCATCATTGTTGAATCTCCTCTTCTTGAAATGACCATTCTTATTGTTTTGGCCCTGATTACCACTGAAGTGGTTACCATTTCTGGCCTGTTGATTACCTCCACGCTTGTTGTCACCGCTTCGATGACTGCTCTATTATCATTTTGCCGACTGCTCTCTTTTGGTTGCGTTGACTCGTTATCGCGCTCCACTAATTGAGCCCTATTCACAACATCTGAATACAAACACAGTTTATGAGAAATAAGATGTTGACGTATCTCAGGTTTCAAACCTTGCAAAAACATTCTCGTCATTCGCTATTTATTATCCACCAAGTGGGACGCAAACCGGGACAACTCAGCAAATTTAGCCTCATACTGCGACACGGTCATATTATTCTGTTCCACTTTGATGAACTCCACCTCCTTCATGTGACGAACACTTTCGGAAAAGTATTTGTCATTGAACAGTTCTTGGAACTTCTTCCAAGACATCTTCACTGCAGTAGGTTGAGTACGGTTAATCGATTCCCACCAGTAATCTGCCTATTCTCGCAACATAAAGGCGGCAAAGGGAACCTTTTGCTCCTCGGAGCATCCCAAGACATCAAATATCTTGGTGATCTGCTTTATCCATGTTTCCGCTATAAGTGGTTTTGGCTCTCCCTTAAACTCCGGTGGTCCCAGCTCCTTGAACTTTTTAGCAGTGACCGCCCGAGAGTTTTCAGTGTTTCCACCTACATTTTGGACAGGAGCCACTCTCACCTGCTGTTGCATGAACTGGATAAAGCTTCTGAACATTCCATCATTCATTATATAGTCAGTGTTGTTGTTTGCATGAGGATTGTCACCTTCCTGATACACATTATCCTGATTATTGATATGTGGTGAATCAACAGTCGCCTGTGCTCCATTGCTATTCTTAACATTCTCAGATGCCATTTTTTAGATATTGCCACAAAATAAAAGTTAATTGATATGTTATATATTATCCTTATATTCTGACCGACCAATTAAATACCATGCAAATAAACTTAGGTAGGTCATACTAGCGAAGGAATTCCCCGTCTCTCCCCTCCTAGTTCTATTCTCACATCTTAGCCAGGGATCATATCCCTAAGCTCTGATACCAACTGTGACGCCCCCAAAATTAGGTATACATCACCCATCTTGGGTCGTCAGATACATGGTTCAGAATACAAATACAAATTACTAATACAACTGTCGTGTACAATACGATAAAATATAAACTGTGAGTTTGAATACAAATATTGTCTTCTAGAGAGTATTCATACTCAAAAGGAGTCCTCATTATAATTATTATAACACTATTACATAGAATAGTGAGTACTACTAATACTATCATCTGTTCCATCACTCCGTTCCCCGACTCGTCCCAGCTATATTCTCATTTCCTGAAGAGAACAGTGAAAGAAAGGGTGAGCTCAACTAGCCCAGTAAGAAATATTATGACTAAGATAATGCAGAGTAAATTATCATTAGCCTTCAACAGTGTTAAACTGATAAAATATAACGAACATCAAGTTTAACTGCAGCGGAACAAGCAATCCATTAAAAGTGTCAAGTAGAAAATAAAATCTACTATCTTCTATGATTTAAAAGGTTTTTCAACACTGTTATCGCTGGGACTCAGCTTAATAAAATAATCCACATCATCGAATCACCCCTGCACTACGGCCAAGGATATTCATGTATTCATTAATGATCATGATCATGCCAACAACTGTCCATCAATACACTACGGCCCAATCAGGACTTTTACCACATCATTTGTAACATTACGGTCATGATTATACTGAATAATCCCTGGTCATAATCATACCAAGTCCATCTATGCACTACAGGCCACAGTTGACTTTCAACATTTTATAAACATGAGGATGATGACAATGATATAAGAATTCAATAAAAAAAGTTCAAGAATTAATTTATCCAAGAATTAACAACGTCCAAATTGTCAAAATGATACTGTTTTGTGGAGTAAAATTCAAGAATGCTTAGAAGAATATTTTCATGAAAAGATACTAGATGAAACGCAATTATCAAGGATATTCCAAAAATTTCATGGAGTATAGAAGTCAGAACTTAACCAACTGAGTATAATAAAGAATGGAATAACAAAAGAAATCACCATGCATGCGATAGACCGCACAGACAGATTATTCCAACAGAATAATAAATAATGGAACCAGGTCCGACGTAAAACGCACAGACATGATATTCCAACAGAATAATAATAAAGACGGAACCAGGTCCGGTGTAAAACACACAGACAGGATGTTCCAACAGAATAATAATAAATACGGAACTAGGTCCGGTGTAAAATATACAAACAGGATATTCCAACAGAATAATAATAAAGACGGAACCAGGTTCGGTGTAAAATACACAGTCAGGATGTTCCAACAGAATAATAATAAAGACGGAACCAGGTCCGGTGTAAAACACACAAACAGGATGTTCCAACCGAATAATAATAAAGATGGAACCAGGTCCGGTGTACACCACACAGACAAGATGTTCCAACAGAATAATAGAAGAATGTCACCAAGTATAGGGTAGACCGCGTATACAGGTTATTCCAACAAAATAATAAGAAATAGAATAACAACAGTTCTCTTCATGAATAAAAAAAATAACACCCCTTACCGTTTTAAAGAAGAACTGAAATAAGGAAGTAGTTAAGTAGCAGAATATTTTTCTTCTCTCTCTTTATAGTTTCTCTCTATAGTTTCTCTCTCTAGAGTTCAGTGAATTCGTAAGAAATAATGAATGAATGAGCTGCTATTTATAAAAAACTAGAATGCATAGTAACTAATCCATGAACGGTCCAGATTGATTACTATAATCTGACGGTCCATATTTAAAGAAAAATCTTTTAAATAAAATATAATATATTCTATTTATAGAATAACTTTAATAAAGTATTTTGTTTTATATAAAAAGATGTTTCTGTTTTATTACGTTAATAATACGAATAAAACAAAACTTCATTATCGCTAAATAATTCATATTATTAACTGACAATAATTGAATCAAACTGAGTGACTTCTCACATAAGCATTAATAATCAATACTGTGTGCTATTATTCAACCACACCTATTACTGTACTTTTACTACCGAGTAGTTCAACAGTATTAGTGGTAAAACTTCCGTCGTTATTTTTAATAAAATATTTTTGTTGTTTTCTCAATCCGACAATAATTCCGTTGTGGGGTCCACCAATGATTGTGCCGTTGTACGAATATTTCCTGTTAAAATGAATATTCCCTGACCAATCGAATATTATATAACAACTTGCGTACTTTGCAAAATTTATAAATATTACCCACAACTATAACATTATATCAAATTAACTCCATAATATTTAAAAATGATATTTATAGAAAATTTATTTTTATTTATAAAAGTTGGGGTCTTACATATTACAAGACCAAGGAGGAACGTGTACAGTTTCTCGAACATGTTATTGATAAGGACGAAATTTTGGTAGATCCATCAAAAGTGGAAGCTGTAATAGACTGGGATCAGCCGAAGACACCCTCAGAAGTAAAAAGTTTCTTGGGATTGGCGGGTTACTATAGGCATTTTATTCAAGACTTTTCCAAGATCGCAACTCTGTTGAAGAATTTAACTAGAAAGGCGGTTAAGTTTGTTTGGACGGAGAAGTGTCAGGAAGGTTTTCGAGAATTAAAGAAGAGGTTAAGTTCGGCACTTGTGTTATCATTGCATGATGATACATGGAATTTTGTTGTGTACAGTGACGCGTCGCATAAAGGACTAGGCTGTGTGCTTATGCAAAATGGTAAAGTTATTGCGTATGCATCACTACAATTGAAAGATTACGAAAAAGGGTATCCGACTCATGACTAAGAGTTGGTTACGGCGGTGTTTACTCTGAAAATTTAGAGACATTATCTTTATAGAGAGAGGTGTGAAATATATATAGACCATAAAAGTCTGAAGTATATCTTTACACAGAAGGATTTGAATATGCGACAAAGAAGATGGTTAGAATTGATTAAAGACTATGACTGTGAAATTTTCTATCATCCCTGAAAGACAAATGTTGTTGTTGATGCCTTAAGTAGAAAGGGACGAGAGAAGTTAATGATGTTGACTGCTCAGGAAAAGCTAATATCAGAAATGGCAAAGATGGAGTTAGAAATTAAATATCCGATAGAATCAGACGAAAAATTGTTCCACATGGAAAAAGATTTCGCGTTGGTAGATAAGGTGAAGAATGCAAAACTTCAGGATGAGAACTGTGAAGAGATAAGAAAAAACGTATCTAAAGGTGAGGAAAATAAGTTTAAAATTAATTCGAAAGGGTTACTTCGGTTCGAAGGTAGAGTTTGGGTTCCGCCAGTACCTGAAGTTAAAGAGGAAATTCTGAGTGAAGCTCATTACTCAAGATATTCGATTCACCCTTGAAGTACGAAAATGTACCAAGATCTCAGACATCATTTCTGGTGGCCGAATATGAAGAAGGACGTGGCTAAGTGTGTGGCGAAATTCTTAACATGTCAGAAAGTTAAAGCTGAATATCAAAGGCCAAGCGGATTATTACAACCGTTGAAGATACCGGAATAGAAATAGGAACATATCACAATGGATTTTGTGGTAGGTCTTCCAACGACTCAGTAAGGTTTCGATGCTATCTGGGTGATTATTGATCGATTGACGAAATCGGCACCCTTTTTACCAATCAAGATTAGATTTAACCTAGATCAGTTGGCAAAACTGTACGTGAAGGAAATTATTTCAAGATACGGTCCCCCTTCCGCGTTTCACATCAAATTTTTGGAAACGACTACAAGAATGCTTGGGAACACAGTTGAGAATGAGCACAACGTATCATCCTCAAACCGACGGACAGAGTAAGAGAACCATCTAGACATTGGAGGATATGCTCAAAGCATGTATTATGGATTTCAAAGGAAATTGGGATGACCATCTACCATTGATTGAGTTTTCCTATAATAAAAGTTATCGTGCGAGTATTGGCATGCCGCCTTACGAAGAGTTATACGGCAGAAAATACAGAACTCTGGTATGTTGGGACGAAGTTGGTGAACGTCAACTATTGGGTCCAGAGTTGGTACAACAAACTATCGAGATCACCAAAGTGATTCGAGAAAGATTGATAGCCGCACAGGACAGACAGAAGAAGTATGCCGATCAACACTGACAAAATCGGGAATTCGATGTCGGTAGTTTTGTTTTCTTGAAAGTGTCTCCCTAAGAAGGGAAAAATTCAGTTTGGCAAAAAGGGAAAATTAAGCCCTAGATTTGTAGGACCTTTTGAAGTGCTACGACGAGTTGGTGAAGTGGCATATGAGGTAGCTTTACCTCCGAAATTAAAACATATGCATAATATTTTCCATGTTTCGGTATTAAGGTCATATAAACCTGATTATAAGCATGTTATGAATATGAGCCCGTACAGTTTGAGAAAGACTGGTCATATGAAGAAGTCCCTGTTCAAATTATCGATAGGAAAGAGCAAGTACTAAGAAATAAAGTGATACCTTCTGTTAAGGAAATCTGGAGAAACCACAATGCTGAAGAAGCTACATGGGAACTTGAAGATGTTATGATAAAAAATTGTCCTCAGTTATTTGCTTAATCTTATATAGCGATTCTGGGGATAGAATCCTATTAAGAAGGGAAGAATGTAATGAATGAATTTATCGAGTCGTGATTCTGGGGATAAAATCCTTTTAAGGAGGGAATGATGTAACGATTGAAAATTTTGTAATTTATTGAATTAAATAAATATTTTAATTAATTTATTTATGGATATAAATAAATATTTGATGAATGGTGATGTAATAATTTAGTTGAGTGTGTATGCTAACTAAATTAATGAATGGTAATTTTATTATTTGATGATTTAATTTAATGAAAATAATTAAATTAAATGAATTGTTTAATATTTAATGAAATAATTAAATTAAATAAAGTGATGTTCTAGTCTAATTTAATAATTAAATTAGATATATTATAATTTATTAATCATAAGTATAATTATAATAAAAGTTATAATTATTATAATTGTAAGTTATTTAAATTAGTTCATGTGTGACAAGTAAAATTATGTAGTATAAATATTATAAAAATAATCTATTAGGGGGAAGTTGTGTTTAGCCAAATAAGGCCTTGTGGCCTTTGGCTTATTGTAACTGACGTGAACTTTTTTGGTTCTTAGTTGACGTACGTGGGAGAAGGAGTCAGTTTATATGTTACGCATGTTTTTGCTTAAGACTAGATAACAGAGATATATATATAGAGAGAGAGAGAGAGCTTGGTGAGGAAGAGAGAAAATACAGTGGTTTTGAGAGAGAGTTTTCTAAGATTATCAAGAAGAGGGAGAAGGATTGCTAAAGCTTGTGACCAACTTGCAAAGAAATCAAGCATTGAAGGTATAAAAACCTAAGTTTATGTTCTAAATTTCTAATATAGGATTGTGTGAATTCGATAACATAATTGTTAAATTAGTTTATGTAATCAATTGGTTGTTATCTATACATGATTATAGTAAGAGAATTCAAGGAAAATTGGTTTGAAGAGAAAGATTTCAATAAAAGTGTATGCTCATATAATATGGCTTGTTTAAGTACAAAATTTGATGTCCAATATTTGGTATAATCTACAAATTGATGTTAGATTGTGCTACTATGTCAAGAAACGAAAACAACGTAGTTTGAATCATATCAATTGGTTAAGAAACAAAGTTGTGGTAATCAAATTCACTAAAAGTGTTAAAAGTGAAGAAATTGGGAAAAAATGTTGTTTTGATCCTTAAAAGTAATTATATGTAATGTTTAGGTTGTTAGAATGATGAATTGCATGCTTATTGATGTTATTACAAGATTTTAGCTGTTAGTTTTTTTGAATTTCTGTGGAATTGGGAGAAATTTGGAGTGTGATGCATAACAAGGCGGCAACTACAGTTTCTGTCTGCGTACTGGCGTAGTTGTGCTGGTACCACAGGCAGAAACTGCGCAACTGCGCCATATGGCCTTCTAAGTTCTGCAGCAGCGCAGCTGCGCCGGTGCCAAGGCTTGGGGCAGCGCAGCTGCGCCGTGCCCTGAGCTGAGACAGTGAGTTTTGATTATTTGTAGACTTTAAAACAAGGACCTAATCTAATATGGCATACATGATAAGGATCTTAAAACAAAATATAAGATACAATAACAGATGGTTATGTGTGGTAATATCAAAAAGTGAGGATTTTAAGTGATCACTCAAACAAAGTTATGTAATGAATGAAATGGTTATTTACAAGAGTTAGAAGTGAATGATAAAGCTTATGTTAAGTAATAGTGATATTTCAGATTCGTAAGGGTGGTTAACCAACATGATTAGACATTAAATTAAGGTTATGGCTTAAATGGTGGGTTAAACCTATAAAGATAATATTAATACAACTAATTGGTATTGCAATTTCAATGGTATGTGTAGGGTAATTGATGAACATTATTATACTTGTGTAGCTTACACACGAGGTAAGTTCTCTAACTTCATTCGTTTTATAATGAATGTAAGTTTCATAACTATGTTATCCTTTTATGTCAAGCAAGCTTTCTATTCCTAGTTTATCATTGTGCAAGTTCCTAAATTTCATATTAACATTGAGCAAGCCTATTGATTCTATCCTGTGTATGATTATACAAGCTCTTGTAATTTGATTCGTTACATCGAGCGAGTTTCACTTTCCTAAGTTTTGTTATTGCTATTCAAAGCATATATTATTTTAATTCATTGTTGCAAATGAGATTTTCCTAACTCTTTTGGTTGTAGTACCTTGCATATATATATATATATATATATACCATGTCAGCCTCACTTACTGCTAACTCGCGCCGCAGCGCCGAGTAACAAAGGACAACTCCCGCCGGCAGCGGGATTTTGGATTTTAAATGCAATTTTTGGTCACGTCTCTCTGTTTTCTCGGCATAATTTGGCAGCATAAGTGCCAACCATTGCCTTACACCCCATATACCTTACCAATCGATCAAGTAGCAAACAAAAGGCCTTTACACATCTAGAATCACCATCACAAACCGAATAGTCCAGTAATTTGTCAAAGTTGAGGCCATCGATTTCTCACTTGGGTTTGCAATTCAAGGTATTTTTGTTGGATTTCAGTCAAGCAAAATTCTTTTTGGTGTAAGTGTGGATTCTTTTTGCAAAAATTTGTGCTTTGCATTTGGGGTGATTTCTACTGACAGAAATCTGGTTAGAGTAATCACAAACAAAGGTTGTCCAAGTTAGGTTTTCAGATCGCACGCAAGATGTTTGTTAAATTACCCCAGAGAGAAGTTGAACTGTTTTGGCTTAAATTTCACTGGTTTTGCATTGGGTATCTGCTGTGTTTGCTTGGGGTGGTTTCTACAGAATTTTTGCACTGATTAGGGGCTATTTTTGCATCAAACCAACTGAAAATCTTGAAAATGGCACAAAAGAGGCAGCGACTCAGTGTTGGAGGGTCTTCATCTGGCGCGCCACCACCAACGGCGTGGGACACCGCCAAGTTTATTAATGAGGAGGCCTGGAAAAGGTATAAAAGCTCATTTGGCTCACGAAATCTCATTCCTGAGCGGGGGTTCAAGCCGGACAAAAAGGATGGTGAGCTGGCAACTATGATACAAGAACGCCAATGGTCCCATTTCACAAAACCACCTGGGTCAGCTGTCATCTCAGTGGTTAGGGGGTTCTATGCCAACGCCATTGTCGAAGGTGACGCGGTTGTTCAAGTTAGGGGGAAGTTAGTGGCGTTTGGTAGTGAGGCCATCAATGCACTATTTGGCATGCCCAACTATGCGGGCAATGATTATATGCAACCGGGGCTCTGCAGTTACGACTTAGAGGATATTATCAGGAGGCTGTGCAAGCCGGGACCGCGTGGAAGAAGAACGATTATACGGGTGAGAAGACCAGCTTCCTAACTTCAGCGCTCAGTCGCTATGGGAAAGTGTGGTTCAGCTTCATATGTGCTAACATGATCCCAACCCGTCACTTGAGCGATGTGACCAGAGATAGGGCGATTCTACTATTCGCCATTGTCATGGGGCTGTAGTTGGATATTGGAGTTCTGATTCACGAGTCAATCATTAAGGCAATCAAGAGCACAGTGGCTTCGGGACTTCCACATCCTTCCTTGATCACCCGGTTGTGCAAGCAAGCAGGAATTTAGTGGGGGCCAGAGGAGATAACCTTGCCTCCCATGGCAATCATCGACTACCAGACGATCTCTCGTTTCATTGTGTGGGACGGGGCAGAGTCTCATATTTGAGGCGAAGGCTACGGACCTCCTACAGTGCCGCCCCCTACTACAGAGTCAGAGCAGGCACAGACTTCAGACGAAGGCCCAACTGGACAGGGGCTGCTGACGGACATCATAGCATCACTCACCCTACTACACCAAAAATAGGATGCCGAGGTAAATAGGATGCCGAGGTGCATAGGTAGCGGAGGCATATTGCAGCAGTAGCTCAGAGACAGGAGATTGCTATGTAGTACTAGGCTGAGTTGGTGAACACCATGTAGAGCATCTACACCGACTATTGTGGTAAGAATGCTGAGTTCACGCCATACCAGTTTCCAGAGCTACCTGTCTTCCGACCATACCCTCCACCATCACCATCCGCCGAGGCTGATGAGAACGAGACTGCTGCTGAGTAGAAAACTTCAGGGAAGCCCTCTTATATTCGATTGCTTTATGTTTAGCAATGAGGGCATTGCTCACCTAAAATTTGGGGGTGCTTTTAGCTATTATATGTTTTACTTCTCTACTGCCATGTTAGGATTGCATACTTTAGACTTTATTATGTTTTATTTCAGTATTGTGGTGCAGTCATTTTGAACTGCGTGTTTATGTTTATGCCATGAACTGTTTTTATTTTTCATTTTATTAGTTAATGCTTTGATTTTTATCGGCATGATTGTGGTTTATATCCATCTTTTTGGGGCTTATACAGATTTGATGCTTGTGCCATGTGAATGGCCTTTTTACCCTATTTTGAGCTGTTATTTAGCAAGGGTTATAGTTTTCATTATTTTTTTGATTGTGGTTGGTGACAATCGTCAAGTATTTATGCCTATCTCTTAGAGTCGTGTCAAGCATGTATAAGCTAGGGGTTGTTCAATTGATAAGTTTAGACTGTTATTGATCCGTCCTTCTTAGCGCGCACCGACCAACTGTTTTTAACTAGTTATTTTTCGAATTTAGTTCGCGTGTTTATTGCTTTGAAAATTTGTTCCCTCTTATAAACTTTCATTTGTACAAGGTAATAAAAGACTTAGACGTTTATACAGTTTTGGATCTTGGATTCTAGCATGTTGACATATAAAAAAATGAATGAAATGAGAATAAAAATAGAAAAGAAGAGTTTTTATATCGAAAGTTTTGCGGTGGGTCGAGATGGAGCGTAAAACGCACTCGCCCATAAACGAAGGGCCGATATCGAGATGGAGCATAGAATGTAATCGCTCAATAATCTTCGTTTGTGTTGTAAAATCTTAGTTGGCTTATGTTGATTATGTGGCCTTTACTGCTCGAGTTATTAGATTCATAGGGGTATTCTACACCTAGTGCCCTAAAGTCGTCTAGCTTGGGAGTCACTGATCAAAAGCTCATTCATGGGTAGTTCTGAATAGCCTAAGGTAATTAAGTACTGTCCGAGTTAGATTTTACTGTCGTCATGCTAGAGCCTTTTGATCTTTTCATGCATTTGTGACTTATTCTTAATGCTTGTTGAATGTTTAAGTTTCAGAGTTTGCTCATTGGTTTTAGCAATCGACTGTGCGAGCTTATTCGAGTTATGATTAGTTATAACAGTTGGTCTCTACACACACACATAGAATGGATCAAATACAGTCTTATGCTTGAAATTTAATGAACCCTTATTCATCTCTGTGTTTGCCCTATTCTCTGGGAGTGGCTATGATCGAGCTTTGAAGCCATGATACTACTTTACTATTTTATTTTTCTTTTGCGTGTGTTTTATTTATTATTAGTGTGGTGTTTGTTAGTTTGCTCGAGGACAAGCAAAGACTTAAGTTTGGGTGTATTTGATGAGTGGGATTTATACCCGCGAATAGGATACTTTATGACTTAAATAATTGCCTGAATTCGTAGTTTTTATGTTATTTTATATAAATATAGTGTTATATTACTTAACTGATGTATTGCAGAGCTTTACAGTGCTTTTCCAGCTTAAAGGGGCAAAACGGGCATTTTCCTCACACTTGCGCCTCGGCGCCAATGCCAGGCCTAATGGTCGCGCCACAGCGCCACCCCATGGGCCTTGCTGACATCACCTTCACGCCGCGGCGCCTTTGAAGCTTACTAAGCTCGCGCTGCAGCGCGAGCTCCGTGTCTCTGATTTTTATGTGGCGCCGCAGCGTCATCTAAAGCTTGGTGGCCCGCGTCGCGGCACCACCTCCGGTTCCCAGACAACCAGGGCCTTGGTTGGACCTAGCGAAGGAAGGAAGAAGATATATAATAGAGGCAGCACTGCATTTCTCTCCCTCTCTAATGTTTTTCATATAGCTTAGCTTAGTTTAGTTTTTCTTCTGTATTTCTCTCTCTAGTTCCTTTCTCATGTTTGTAAATATAGCTTAGGTAGATTAGGGAGAAGTTTGGCTTTTCTTTTGGAGCTCAAGAGCAATGAGCGGCACGTATTGGAAAGCTTGATTTGAGAGAAATTCATGGGAGTTGAAGGGGCTTTGACAAAGTTTCTTCTATCCATTTTTTTCCTCTAATTTTGTATTCAATAAATGTTATCTTATTTGCTACTTGTATTTGGATTATTAAATATGAACTGATTATTGGCTCTAAGGTTATAATGGATCCCTTTGTTATTTAAATTAACTGTCTTTATCTCTTTGGTTAGCACCGTATGATTTGGTCTAATATATTTGTGCTTTATGATTCTCGCTAAGACAATAGTGATGATTTTGGAAATCTGCATGATATCGACTGAAGAATTGTAGATTTACACCTAAATATATTGTCATGTGATTGTGGGTTTCGACTGCATAAGTTGTGCGTAGAATAGACATATCTCTGTGCACCACGTGCGACCTCAATGAGAACTTATGCTTAAATCCGTGTTGTGATTAATTTACATAGACACATGTAGGATTGCATCTAGCTTGGACGTTCTTTTCTGTTCTATTCCATTTAGGGTGGATCTGGAGAGGATATGTTTGTGCATACCTCGACAAAGGTGCATGAGCACCTGTGTGTTCTTGGTCGACAAATTATCGTGACCATTAAGACCAAAGAGAGAAAGGGTAGCTAGTTTGATGAGACATAACACGCCAGGTGTTCGACAGAATGCCTGTGTGGGGATGAAGTTGTGACCTTAGCTTTTAATTCCTTTGATTTGCATTCGTTATCGATTTACTTACTTTGATAAGTAGTATAATTAGATTAATCACCCTCCATTTACTGCTGTTCGAATAAGACTTTAGCGATAAATAATCGGTACTTGGTAAATATTGGTCATAGTTCCTCGTGGGTACGACACACTTCTTATCACTGTATTACTTGTTAGACCGCGTATACTTGCGCGTGTTTAGTGATCGATTTTCTGGCCAACAAAATTTCATAAGGATGGGAGATTGTAAGACCCCGAATTTTATGAAATAAAAGTATTCAATTTTTCTATTTAGTAAATAGTTAAATTGATATAAGTTTAAAGTTAAAGGTCATATATATAACATTTTCAAAATAAGCAAGTGGCTATAAAATACTTATTGTTATCGGGGAATATTCGTTTGGTCGTGGAATATTCTTGTTGTCGGAGAATATTCGTACGATGGCACAGCCATTTGTGGACCCAATAACGGAATAACTGTCGGGTATAGAAAGCGACATAAATAACCTTTTTATAAAAATAACGGCGTAATTGTTACCGTTAAAAACTGTTAGAATACATGGTGGTTAAAATACAGTAATACACATGATTGCACAGTAGCACACGGTATTGTACAGTATTTTTGAATTATTGATTCTTACGTAAGAAGGCACTAGCCAATAATTATTACAGTAATTACTGTTCAATATTTGATTTTATTGATTCAATAATTGCTACGTTGATATTTTATATTATTGTTATTTCAATAATTGTCACTGCACAGTATTTCCCATTATTAGATCAATAATTCATATTATTTGAATAATAGTATTAGATAACATTATTAGCAATGTCTAGAATGTTCTGTCAAGGAGAGGTTTGGTCACCTAATTGCGCGCCAGTAAGGAAAAATCCTTATCGGAAAGCCCCCTCTTTCCTAGGAACGACCTGGTTGTCATAATTCTGATTCTTTAATATTATTTGTAAATAATTAATTATTGATTTATGTGATAAGGAAATATTTATTTTATGTGGTTATAAATGAAAGAATTAATGTTGAGGTGTTTTATTAGTATTTTGTCGAAATGAAGAACGAAATTTGAAAATTTTCAGAAAATTAGTTTATTACTTGATTTTGTAAAATCTATAACTCTTTGTGTATAATTAGTTAGGAGATGAACCATATATCAAAAGAAAGCCCTGGAAGCAAGCTAACCGTAGAAACTGGAATCACCCAAAAATTCATTGTGGATTTTCCGTAGTGACTGTTTGAATGAAACTGGTCCAAAGGACTCATAATTCGAAAAATCAGTGTTCTTTAGATATATTGCGTGAGTTATAATTTTTAATCCGACCATTGGATCGTTATGATTTTTGGATATGTTATACATATATAAGTTAAGTATATGTCCAAAAATTTTTAACCGTTAAAAATAAACGTATGATTTGTTATGAATTTTAAGAGGTGACTAATTCAGAAATTGTTGAAGTTTCTGAATTTATAAATAATTTTGAAAATTTATAGAATTGGTGGGCCATACTTTTGGTTGGTGAGAAATGTGCTGAAATTTTATTTCAAAAGTGGGGGTGGGAATCGTAGCAGGTAAAGCCATCAGGTAGCAGGTCAAGTCTGCTTTGGCGTTCTAGCATTTTTTTATAAATAGGGTGCTGAGTTAGAATTGAAAATCACACCAGAAACATAAGTTTTCTCTCTCTATATCATCGAGCATATTTTTGTGAGTATTTAGATACTATGAGAGTTGCTATTCAGTGCAAGTTTCCTTCAGCGTCATATCTGATATTCCAATCAGAAGTACGACTCTTTTGAGGTAAGGGATTGTAAGTAATAAGGGATGTTATTTTCTTCATAATGATGTTATTATTTTAATATTATTATACTGAAATATTGGTATGGATTTTATTGTGGAATGTCTACCTTTTTCATGTCGGGGTTACTATTCACGTATACGACACTATTCACGTATACGACACTATTTATGTATATGACACTATTTACGTATATGACATTATTTACATATACGGTACTATGTACGAATACGAGTTACTATTTATAAGTTACTATTTATGAGTTATTATTCACGAGTTACTATTCACGAAAAAATTGGTTTCTTTTTCTAACCAAATTATCATTGATTTATAAATCATGCTCTTGAAATTAAATCCATGTTTTGATCATATTGTTTTTATTATCATATATAACATTTTTATAACCTTGGTGTTAAAATTCTCTTTCAGTTGAGTGTAAAGTTGGATAGATTATTGGTATGATCGTGACTATGGGTTCTCTTTGGCCAGTAGTGCAAAGATGAATTGTTGACTGGTATGATCATGACAATTGAATTTATAATTGAATATCTTTCGCTTAAGTGTAAAGGTGAATTGATTAACATGGTTATAATTATTGTTTATATAAATTTGAAAATGATTATGTGTTTCTTTGAGATATTAATATCTTTGGCCTGTAGTGAAAAGATGATCTGTTGTTGAATATCTTTGGTCTGTAGTGCAAAGATGACATGTTGTTGAATATCTTTGGCCAGTAGTGCAAAGATGAACTGTTGACGAATATCTTTGGCCCGTAGTGCAAAGATGAATTTATTAGTATGATTATGAACAGGAACTGTGATTTTGTATAACCATGGTCTTTGATGTTTAAGGTAAAGACAGGTGATGAAAATTATCTTCGTCCTAGATGAGAAGAGGAATTTAGAACCACAATTATGATTAAGAGTTATTCATATGATTGTGGACTAGAACTGTTGATTGATGTTACAAGGATAAAACATTGTTGGTGGACATTTAACATTGAGAAGATAATAGACTTTATGGTCTATTTGACTCTTCTAATGGATTGCTCGTTCCGCTGTAACTATGGTGATAAGAGTGTAGCTAGGTCGAATGGGGGTAACAGGGGAATAGAACGATGGTTTCCAACTGTGGAGGTTCTCCCTAAACAGTATAAAAATAATTTTATTGAGAACTTTAGAATAGTGTGTTGTATTTTATACATTATTTAGTAGTTATATTTGGTGAATCAAATAGGGTGAGGTGAACCCAACTTTGGATGGGTGTTTTGTCACTATCATACAAGATGTCTAATGACCTACGACTTCGTGTTATCATAAGACAGGGTTTTACACATCCACTTGCCGATTATATTTACGAGCATTATCTATATAATCTTGGAGTTTGGTTGAAATATAATTTTCAATTGCAGACAGTGGAGATAGTTATATGTCAAGAAAAGACTCACCATTGGAAAGAATATGATAGTAATTTTCTCGTTTTACTTTGGGGTCTATTGGGTCAACCAAGGATAATTCTGTGGACATATGTTATCTATCATAACCTAGACGCATGGCCTCTCACGTACGAAGGTTTCCTTGAGCACTTCCCAAAGATTTTAATTTTTAAAACAGTTATTGACTGTACCTTTATGTAAGGTATCAATGTGAGGTACTATCCAAGTAAAGGGATGAGAGTCACAGTTGGTACCAAAACTCACAACATATGTGTTGTTATATTTTTCACGACAATTGTAGTAATAAAGTTGTAGTTATTTTCTGTACAATATATTTGGCGACTCAGAATAGGTTGGATGGATTGGACCTATTTTGGGGGCATCACATTAGAGATATATGATGACTATCTTCTCGGATATAGTAGAGTAAAATTTGGAAGTCTTCATGGATGATTTTTCTATGTTTGGGGATAGCTTCGATCTTTGCCTCAACAATTTCATATTGGTTATGAAACGATGTGGACACAAATATGGTGCTGAATTGCGAAAGTGCCATTTTATGGTGCAGGAAGGCATAATTTTGGGTCGTAAAGTCTTCGCAGCCGGCTTAGAGGTAGATAAGGCGAAGATAGAAACTATTAAAAAACTACCTCCGCCAACATCGGTGAAGGCATTAAGGAACTTTCTCAGACACGAGGGTTTTTACCAGCGATTCATCAAGTATTTTTCTAAAATTTCAAAACCTTGTTTTCGCTCCATTAAAAAGATGTGCCATTTAAGAAGGATCAGTTGTGCATTGAGGCTTTCGATGCGATGAAAAAGAAGTTGGTCACCGCTCTGGTCATAGTTTCTCCCGATTGGACATTACCGTTCGAGTTGATGCATGATGCTAGTGATTTTGCTGTTGGTGGAGTCTTAAGATAATGTCGAGATAAAGTCTTTCGCACCATCTACTACGTCACCAAAACATTAACGGATGCTCAGTTGAATTACACCACCGTTGAAAAGGAGTTACTTCCAATAGTGTTTGCCTTCGAAAAGTTTTGAGTTACTTGATTGGGACCAAGGTAATAGTATACACGAATCATTTAACCATCAAGTACCTCATTACGAAGAAGGATGCAAAACCAAGGTTGATTCGGTGGGTCCTTCTGCTGCAAGAATTCGATTTAGAGATTCGTGATAGAAAGGGTACCGAAATTCAGGTGGTGGATCATCTTTCCAGACTGGAAAATTCAGATACTCAGAAAAAGGATGAAAGGGTGATCAATGAGTCATTTTCGGATGAAGAACTGTTCAGAATAATTACAGAAGTACCTTGGTATGCAGACTATGTGAACTATCAAGTGAGTAACGTGCTTCCACCTAATTTGAATTCTCAACAATGGAAAAAATTCATTCACGACGTCAAACAATATTTTTGGGATGAACCATTCATGTTCAAGACATTTGTAGATCAGATGATATGACGGAGTGTGCCACATGAAGAGATGGAAATCATTCTGAATCATTTTCACTTTTCTAATTATTGGGGACATTACGGAGGAGATAGATATGCAACAAAAGTTTTACAATCAGGATTTTTTTGGCCTACATTGTTCAAAGACGCCTACTTCTATGTTTTAAAGTGCAATCGATGCCAAAGGGTTGGAAATATATCAAAAAGACATAAAATGCCCCTCAACGCCATTCTAGAAGTTAAGCTCTTTGACGTATGGGGTATTGATTTTATGCGACTATTTTCATCTTCTTTAAATAATCAATACATACTATTGGTTGAGGATTATGTATCAAAATAGGTTGAAGCAACTACATTACCCACAAATGATGCCAAAGTAGTACTACGATTCTTGAGGAATAATATTTTCACCTGATTTGGAATGCCAAGAGTCATAATCAGTGATGAGGGCACTCATTTTTGTAATAAATACTTCACCAAATTGATGGCCAAATATGGGGTGAAACACAAGATTGCTACATCCTATCATCCCCAAACTAGTGGTCAAGTAGAAGTTTCAAATCAAGAGGTGAAAAGAATTTTGGAAAAAGTTATGAATCTTTCTCATAAAGATTGGGCAATGCGATTAGACGATGTTTTATGGATGTATCGAACAGCCTACAAGAATCCTATTGGAATGTCACCATACCGGATGGTTTATGGAAAAATGTGTCATTTATTAGTAGAGCTTGAACACAATGCGTATTGGGCCATTCGAAAGTTGAAATTTGATTTGCAAGCATCGGGTGAGAAAAGGTTGCTACAATTGAATGAGATGGAGGAATTCCGACATCAAGCTTATGAGAACGCCAAGATTTACAGGGAAAAAGTCAAAAAGTGGCATACTAAGCAAATCCTAGACCGAAAATTTGAACCGGGACAAACGGTATTGCTATTAAATTCTAAGTTGTGTTTGTTCCCTAGAAAGTTGAAATCAATGTGGTCTGGACCGTTCGTGATTACATCAGTCGCTCTACACGGAGCCGTTGAGGTTGAAGAACCTAATTTAAAGCGGACATTTAAGGTTAATGGTCAACGACTGAAACATTATTGGGGTGTTGACATCAATCGCCATTCAGCATCCATCGAACTAACGAATATAGTTGATAATTGAATAAAGCAGGATAGTCAGGCTAATGACTATAAACCAAGCACTAAAGGGAGGCAACCCCAAGCTTTTTGTTAATCCATTTATTTTGTAGTTAATTTCAAATTAGTAAAATAGGAGAAGAGTTTTTAGTGTTATTTTAATGCGTTTATTGTTATTATTCATACCCTTGCATTATATTTCATGTGAAAAAGAAGAATAATCCATGTCTGAAAATACTTAGCAAGCAAAAGGGAATCACATGCAAGGCACGATGCCCTGGTGCTGGTCATCCGAGAGCTCCAGTTCCACTAGCACCTTGACGCTCTCATTCTTCTTCAACACAGCGCCCCGGCGCTTAGACCCATTTGAACCTACTAATCAGTAGCGCCCCGACGCTAGACATAGGTAAAGGAAAATATTTTTAGAGCTTTAGCCCGACTCAGGTATGTCCATCAAATTTTTTTTCTTTCCTAGTTCTTCCCCAATTTTCCTTCCTCACGATCCTGACTCCATCTCCACTCTCTTGGCACCACTGAAACCCATTACACACTCCTATTATATAGTCTACTCATCACATCAAGGTTCAAATTTTCACATCTCTCACAAATGGTATAAACTAATTCATATCCGAACAAAGGTATGTTAATCTCGGTTATTAATTTCAATTGTTTAGAACATACAAAGTGGTATTGACATCAAGGTTTTTTTATTGTAGTTTTAAGTGTTGTGTCAATTGAATTTGGTATGAACGCACTTGAATTTGGGGGTAATTTTTTGAGTCTCATACGCAAACTTCAGTACCTCTTCAGTCACCCCTATTGTGCCTAATGAAATTACTATATGAATGTTTATTGTTGAACCTATCTACTCTTAGGCTCAATTATACGTTTAGCACTTAGATCTCAAACTTCAGTAATGTGTACACTCATTACTTGGTTCATGTCTAATAAGTGACATCTAATTGGTAACTATGGGAGTTTTCTATAAATTGTCCAGTGCTATGTTAATGTGAACTTCATAAGTGGCCAAACTGAATTTTTTTAGCATCATAGTGTGGAATGTGAACCGAGTCTACCATGCTTTAGATGTTAAATGGTTATTGAGTCAAAATTTTCATTATGGGGCAATGTATGTGCCATTGTTTCTTTTGTGTTGCAACACTTTAATTATCTGGAGTATATTGTCAAACTATTATCGTTATGACTGAATTAGATAATTTAAGGTTAAATTGGGTAGCATATGTGATCAATGGCCACATTTTTGCACAAAGGCTACAACATGTTAACTTTGAATTAGCATCAAACCTCAAGCTTGGGGGGGTAACTTGCATAGTATGTTTACGTAAAGATGTTTCTTTGTCAGTGTTTGCATTCTATTACTTGAGTCAACTAGATATGATATGTTTGACTGATGTGACATGTCTTTTCTTCTAAGGTCAACTCAATGGCATCAAAAAGGCACTGCGATGAAAATTCATCCTCTGCTCTAACGCCATTTGACAAAAAAAGATTTGTGAGAGCTGAAGCATTGGAAAGATACAATCGGATGGCGATGCAAACTCTAATCCTGGAAATAGGTTTAAGGTCGGATTAGACAAAAGATGGAGAGATTGCTGTCATGCTTGCCGAGAGCGTGACGGGTTCGACTTTACTGATCAACCTTAACCGGTTGTTATCGTGGTGGTAAAGGAGTTGTATGCAATGTTAAGGAACATTAGTACTTCAAAGTGTAAGTATGGGGGAAAAAGATTAAGTTCGCTAGCCTAATAACGGGAGTCATAGCCAATACACCAATTTTCTGAGTCAAGGGCCAGACTATGAACAAATCATTCGAGAATTGTGTCATCCCGGGACTATGTGGACCACTCATGAGCATGGGAGTAAGAATTTTCCCCACTGACGCCTTAGCCGATATGGGAAGGCTTGGTATGCCTTCATATGTGCAAAACTAATGCCATGTATGCATGTAAGCGATGTCACCAAAGAGAGGGATGTACTGCTATATTTTTTAGTAAAGGGTAAGGTAATGGATGTCGATCTAATCATTCAACAGTCCATTCTGCATGTTATGAGGGGGGGTACCACTGGGGGCCTGCCACACCCATTTCTCGTATGTGCTCTATGTGCTAAAGCTGGGGTTAATGGAAGAACGACGAGATGATTCAGTAACCTATACCGATGCTTGAACACAAGATTATAATGCACTATAAGGTTTGGAATGGTGGCGAGAATCACCCACGAGGGTTTGGATTTTTACTTCCACAGCCAGATCCACAATAAGCACCTAATCCTATGGCTTTGTGTTCTTATCCTGTCGCTCCTCACCGTGTAGTTTCATAGGAGGTCCAACACGAGGTAGATGGGTGGTTTTACAACAGTGAAGTGCAAAATGTCCATTTTTTTGAGTGACAAGACACCTTGTTTGCGTATAATGTCTCATTTAACACTGCTATACTGAATATATTTGCTCAGTTGAACCCTATAGTGGATCCTAGTCAGTTTCCTACCGCTCCCACCTTACATGTCTTTCCACCATCCGATTAAGAGATGAGCGAGGATGAGGAGGTCGCTCCCTATGAGTGACCACATCATGGAAGTCTGATATTTTTTGCATGAGGTCATTGTTCAATTTAAGTTTGGGGGTAGTTTTTTGTGTTCATAGTAGAATTGCATGAACATATAGGTTATTTTGCATCTATATTGTGTCAGTTCATAGTATTGTGAGTATGTGTTAGATTTCATTATGTTTGCATTTGTTATATCTTGAGCATGATGAAGCATAAAACCATGTGTTGGCCAGTGATAAAAACTTTGTGAATTGAGTTACAACTTGAATGAATGGGATAATGTAAACAAAGTTAGCTTGTGGGAATTAGTGACTTAATTTATTGAAGAAAACCCTGATTTTTATTGCACAATGTCAATATGTCGATTTAGCCTGAATTAGTTTAACTGAAAGAATTTGTAGCTTAGGACAGATATAGATCACCCTCTATAGTTTAGTTTATTCCGTGTTTTGAAAATTATTTAGTCAATTAATTTTTGAAAAGCTAAAAAAAGGGAATAATTTTTGACTAAATGTCTTTGTAGCCTCTGTTACTAGAATAAAAAAGCCCTTAGGAGTGTCTTAACACTCGGCACCCTTAAACCAACTGGTTTGGGAGTCGTTGGTCGAAAGTTCGCTACACTAGTAAATTTGAAAAGCTTAATAAAGATTAACATTACATAGGTCAAAATAAATAAATATAAATAAATATTTGGCTAAGTTTAGTTTTGTGGCCTTCGCTATTCGAGTTATTAGATCCGTAGGGGTTGGTTGAAAGCTCGTTACATGGGTAGCATTGAAAAGCCTAAGAAAACTAGACATTGCACTAGTCGAGTTAAAAAAAAGTGTATAATAAAAGATTTTTGAAGTGGGGGGCACCTAATCTATAAGGGCCAATGAATTTCTTATATCTGAATATATTTGTATTCGAGCTTCATGAATTTTCAAGTTTGATTGATTTGTGGTGAGATCGACATGTTGATACACACACATACACATATACATATACACACACATTGTGGGTTAGAGATAGATTGAATTGATGACATTTAAAATTTAACTGATGTTCGACTTTGAATATTCATTTGAGTTGAGTTAAGGATCTTTGAGGCCGATTAAGGTTGTGAATGATGAATCATGCTTAAGTTGTTGTTCCATGTAGGAAGTCATTGCATTCATTTTGTTTAGTTGTGTGCATTGCTTGACGACAAGTAAATGTCTAAGTTTGGTGGTATTTGATGAGTGGGTAAAATAACCATGATTTAGGTATCTTTAAATTTAATTATTTACTTGTTTTAAAGTATTTTAGGATGTTTTTACTGGTTTAGTTTTTATTTTTGCAGGTTAGAGTAAAGGAGGGGCAAAATAGGGATTTTTAGAAAAGCAAAGGGCAAAGTATTGGCTTGTTTCGGTGTTAACAAAATAGACACACACGTGCAAGTATACACGGTCAACAAGTAATATAGAGTAAGTCAAGTATCGTTCCCACGGAGAAAAATAATTATCTCTAATCTATCATGCAACAACTTTGTAGCTATTTCTGGCTGCTTAAACGGGTGAATAAGATGTGATTTAAAAACTAAAATGATTATCAACTAAAAATAACTAATTAACAAGTGAATGGATTCAAATTGGAAAGATATGGGATCCTAATGTCACTTAATGCATCATTCCGATTATACACCTCTTGTTAAGCCTGATTAAGTACTTCAGATTGCTAGTCGAGAGCACGAAGGTGAAACATGGCTATCTTTCGATATTCCATGCCCATATCACATAAAGTCCACAAAATAGATAGAATTCATATGAACATCAGTATTACCTAACTCAGTATATTTCTATGTAACTTACAAGTAATATTAATTGAACTGCAAGCTCTCTCAAATGACTACACATGACAAATTTTATGAACATATGCTAACATGGCCAAATTTGAATTTGTACTTCCTCATTTCAATTTGATACAAATTATTAAGGTAGATGGTGATCAAGCATCTAAGCAATAAACACAACCAAGCTAGGCAATCCATATATAATCAATCAAGTACAACAAAGAGGCATATAGATCTGACTAAACACTAAGCTCCATTAGAATCCCATAATGGTGATTAGTTCATCTCTGAATCAATAACCATGATGGGATTTAATCCAAGCATATAAATAATACAATGAAAGCAAAGAGAGTAAAGAGAATAGGAAAGTGCATATCTGATTAATCTCTATCCAAAGTAAGTCTCCAAACTCAGTTCAAATCCACAATCAAACCAAAATAGAAATCCTCATAGTCAAAAGCTACTAAGATCTAAAGAGAGAAGCCAAAATAGTAGACTATAGCTAAGAACTCTTTCTAGCTAAAATTGCTCTTCATGCTGGCACGGCCGCGCGACACTGCTCTTCTGCAATCTGCTACAGTTCTTCTGC
This sequence comes from Panax notoginseng, assembly GCA_016801055.1. Taxonomy (NCBI): domain Eukaryota; kingdom Viridiplantae; phylum Streptophyta; class Magnoliopsida; order Apiales; family Araliaceae; genus Panax; species Panax notoginseng. The sequence goes on along the minus strand of CM029015.1, from coordinate 168,754,589 downwards.
TGGTGTTTTGCTGCTTCATTTGCTACCAATTCTCACTGATCAAAGGACATTTCACATCCTCATGCCATGCTCCATCTTCAGTTCACCACATGCTCACCATCCTGCCAGGTCCATGCCCTTTCCATGCCATTGCTTTCCATTTGTGTTTCCTTATTGCAACCTATAAAGCAAAAATAAAAAGCATAAAATAACACTAAAATACTTAAGATTAAGCCATAATTATAGCAAGTTGATAGCCAATAAGTAGGTATAAAACCTACTTATCAAGTACCCCCAAACTTGAACTATTGCTTGCCCTCAGACAACAAACACAAATGCGAACTAACAAATGCGAACTACATGCTATGCAACTATACTACTATGAAAATGAATCCCAAGATTTTCAACCTTGTTATGAATTCCAATAAGATGTGCCTCAGAGAAATAACAAGATCAATGAATAAAGCATCAAACTAAGCGAAAGTCATAAGGACATACACTCAAAAAATCATAACCTGCTATAAAGATGTTGTGTGTGTGTGCTATAATCCCAAATAAGCTCAATAAAGGTAAAGATTCCACATGATATACTTCTAAGGAAGAAAACTAAGGTTTTAAGTCAAGAAATTTGAGCATAAATGAACCAACAACCAATCCAACACATCAATACAAGTCAATGTTCAACAAAGGGTTTATTTTTCTTTTATTCACTCACGAGGGCGAATTTTACACTTTCCGTGGTTATAATTTTATATTTTTCACATGGCTGTGCAATGCCTTATTCCATTAAGCTTTTCAATGCTGCCTTAGCGAGCTTTCAACCAATGACTCCCAAACCGTATAGGTCTTAGGGCGCTAGGTGTAGAGACATCCCCTTGGGCGTACTTGCTTAAAATAGCAAAGGCCGCGAAACAAGAATAGCCACGGTGTTTATTCTTTTTTTTTATTATTTTTTTTAAGATAGCATGCATACCCAATGTGTTCCCAAAACTTGACTTTCTGTGTTTTTATAGTCATTACTCATTTTCTACAAAATTCTATTATTAAAAACAAAATTTTCCCCCAGAAGACAAGCATGTTAATCTAACCAACAAGCAAATAATGACACTTACGTGCTAATTGGTAACATTAAAGTAACAGACATAGACAACATCATGTATGAAATTATAACTAAGCTAAAATTATCAACTGAGTTCAATAATCTATCACAATTCTATATCATCATTGGCCATATCAACCGACAATAAACATGGGATTATGCTATGCAATGCAACTAAACATATACTAAATAAATAAGACAAAAGAAAACTGAAACATTTTCATGCAAAATTTAAATAATAACTAATAAACATGTAATTAAAACTATATGCAAACATGAAATTAAAACTATATTCAAATAACTACTAATTACACCCCAAATACCCCCAAACTTAAAATTTTCATTGTCCTAAATGAAGGTAAAGGGTAAGGAAACTTTCCTATGTATCAGCATGGCCACCCGACTCGGGTGGAGAATCTGGCGGCGGATATGGCATGCCAGAATCGAATACAGACCACATCATAAGTGTCCCTTGCTGAGCAAAAGCTTCAGCCAAGGCATGAGATAGTCCATTCGCAAAATCTGCAAAGTTTCCCTTTAGAGCATCCATCTTCCTCTCTAAACGCCTCATCCAGCGATCATGACTCTCTAAAATGGCAGTAGATGGACTGACTGGAATTGCTGGCTATGGTGAAGGCACTGCTGATGGGGTGCGTAGTATAAATCCTTTGCCATGTGGGTATGCTGTGCCACCAGTCCAGTCTTCAAATTTCTTGATGGTAGCATGAGTGATATCCTGGCTTGGCATCTGCACCTGTTCGTCCTCCCAATCAACTCCAACATAGGCGCACAGATGTCTCACAACTTATGCGTGTGGAATACTACCAGTGGTTCTGCCCTGCATATATCGCAGAATGTCCTGATGGAGGAGATGTCCAACATCGATATACTTCCCAGTAATGATTCCCCATAGAATGATGGCCCTCTAGGCCGGAATGTCATGCTGGTTGGGAGCTGTCGTTTACATTCCTAAATTAACCTCATTTTTACTTTACAAATTCAAACAATTAGCACAATAGTAAGTAATGATCGATTCCACAAAGAGTGATTTATTTTATATTTATCCTATGATTTCTAATGAAAAGAGGATTTTGAATTAATTAACTAAATTAACAAGAATAAACTAATAAGAATAAACAATGAATAAAAAGCTTCAGTTCTTCATTTCAGTATCACCTTTTTACAACAATAGATTAATAAAGTGTAATATTATTTTCCCTTCAATGAAACTAATAGCACTAGGTAACAACAAGCTCTGTTACCCGAAACTCTCCTTAGATTGTCACTCAATGAAATAAACTCTTCACAAGATTATAACAATTATATAACCTAGAGCAAGCTCTCTAGATTTAATATAATATCAACATTAAGAACTAGGAAATTAGACTATTCCAAGCAACAAACACATAAGCTCGGATTGTTTAACTTGTCTTCTGATAATCATAGCAATACTCAAAAGCTTGTCCACAATCATGTATTACAAATTACTACTTGTGATTAGAAACAATATCAATTACACGTAATATTATTCATTGATCTAGCATATGATATTCGTTAACCAATTCAATCATGCAAAAATCAAATTAGTTAAACCAAATAGCATTCAGAAATTAAATTAGATTATCAAGAATGAATTTCATGTGAGAATGAATAAATATGAATACTCAATTAACCATTAATTATAAATAAGGTTCAACATCCCTTAGAACTGAATAAAAAAAACTTAGCTCATGTCTTCAATTCTCCAATGTTGTAGATGAGAGAATGTAGTAGATGATTGAATGAATAAAACCATGACTATCATCCTCTATTTATAGTGCTAGACAAAGTCTAAATCCTAAAAGGAATTACAAATCATAACTACTTTCCATAAAAAATAGAATACAATTTGGAAATAAATCTTAGTATAAAGTAAATCCTAAAGCTAATAGAAATAATAATCCCATTCCATGTTGAAATCTGCCAAAATATGCATTTAGAAACTTTTCAAAAATTCAAGATTTTCTAATTTTCACACTCAAATTCGCTGGGGGAAAATTTCCATTTCTTGCTATGACGTCCTTTGGTAAAATGAGCATAACTTTTGATCTGGGAGGAGTTACGGCGTCTGCTACCTATCAAAACGAAGATATCGACGAGATCTAAAACTTTCATTCTTTGCGATTTGACATATTCTAGCTAGACCAAGGTTGAAATCAGGATCCAAGTGACTGCTATGCAAAATTCCAACTTCCAAACTTTGAGGTTCAACTTCCGTCTGGTAAAAAGATCATAACTTTTTCATATGATCTCCGATTGGGACGAGTCAAGATGTTTTGAAAAGCTAAGGAAGAGCTCTACAATAAAATCTAAGTCCCAAGACAAGACTATGCATCTAACTTAATGCTAAAAACCCTGTAATTTTTCCTTTTTCCTTATTTCAGCTCCAATTCTTCCTGAAATCATTAAACACATTAATAAGCTCATATATACATGAAACATGGAATAAAACTGAACATAAAGGAATCAAAATATATGAATAATATGCACTCATCAAATTTACCCATACTTAGCCTTTACACGTCCTCGTGTAAACCAAAATTTTGATTTCCAAAAAAATTCTATTCAACCATTATGTCAAAAGATTTCAAGATACAAATCATGGCTTTTAACACTAAACTCACAGAAATCTAATCAATGCCTCATCAGTTAACTCACAATGAACAACCTTACCATTTCACCAACGAACTTCATTAAACCAACATGTAACCATAAAAAAACTTTCCTACAGTCCACATACTTACTCAACTTGGTTATTATGGAACAAAAACCGTGCACACTGACTCACAACCAAGAACAAATTTTCCTTCATATTTAATTTTTTCATAGAACCTTTTCTTTAGCACAGATGAATGTATTTTCATACTTTTCTCGTATTTTTTTTCTTGACATGTGCAATGTCTCCTTTTCTTAGGCTTTTCAGAGTTACCCATTAGTGAACTTTCCACCAACGACTCTCAAACCAGATGATCTTAGGGCGCTAGGTGTAGAGACACCCCTAAAGCTTACTTATTCAAGTAACAAAGGCCACAAAAGTCGACTAGACAAACTGTTTTTATCCATCACACTTTTCAGCATGAATATCGATGCTTTCCGAGACTTGGATACCCAGTAATTTCGCACAATGGACATTGAAGCAGATTTTCATTTTTCATTTTTTCTTCTTTTTTTTCTTTTATTTTTTTATTCATCATTTTTTCACATGGTTCTGCAATAACATAAGCAAGTTAAACAGTTCTAAGTCATTAAATCAGTGCACATAGACAACTCCACAAATAACTTAGCCAAATAAACATGTTTCTCATATTCAAGTACTCATGTATCACAAATTTAATTTAAATCAATTACTATGGATCATGGCTTAGTCGTCATCATTCATTAACTAATTAAGCATTAAATATATTCTAAAATTTAGTATTAATTTTTGACTTTAACCTTTTAAAACATAGCCAAATAGAATTATGAAACCAAATTTTAAAAAAAAATCAAAAGCAATAATTTTTCAAATTTCCCATCAAAATAGGATCAATATTCCTACATAAATAAAAACCTAAATCTTCCCCCCACACCCAAACCTTACATTATCCCCAATGTAAGAAAATCATGCAAAGATGAAAATACTACTATCTAACATGCAATAAAAAAAACTAAAAAGTGAAGGGATAGAAAAATTAAATTTGAGATTATGGGCTGCCTCCCAAGCAGCTGCCCTTGTTTATTGTCATTGGCTTGACATCATCCTTCTCATCCTATGTAATTGGATTTGTGTACTTCAAGTGGACTGGTAACAATTTCAATTCTTCATTAGGAGCATCCTTCAGATCCTGATTTAGCTCCATTCCAGCCCTCAAATCCTCCTTGTATATTTGCTCAAGAGATTCCTGCACTATAGAGTCAATAACATCAATAGCAAAAATAGAATTAACGTTACCAAGATACCTCTTAAATTTATATATGCCGAACTGGACATGTGCGTCGTCCAATTTCATGTGTAAGGTCCCATGGTATTTATCATTGTGTGTTGTTGCTGGTACAAGGAAAGTATCATCATCTATGTCCTCCTTATAAAAATCTGCAGGAATTATTAATTCTTCCATCTTTACCTCTTGTTCATCCTTTTCAGACTTTGAATACCTGATGTCTTCAAATTTAGCAGTAGTCTCGAGCACATTCAAATGGTTTCCACTAGTGAACTCCTTATCATCTTTAAGTTCTTGTTCCCTATTAGTCATTTCTTCAAGGAATTTTTCATTAGACTCTGTATACCACGTTGAATTTTTTCCAAATTTCCAATTCCTTGTTAGAACTTGGGGAAAAGGTAGTTTCGGTTCATAAGCTGAAATAGGTGGAAATTTTTGCTTGAGTACATCACTGCTGCCTATTTCACTATTGTCGAACTTACTTTGTATTGACTTTTCTTGCTGCTGATCCTCTGCACCACATCTCAATGTTATGACACTTACATTTTCAACAGTTTGAGAAAGTGACCTTCCTACTGTGGTTGCAAGTTGACCAACTTGGTCCCTCAGATCTTGAACAGAAGTTCTTGTCTCCTGCTAGAATTGCTGTGTCTGACTCATGAACTGTTGTGTTTGGTTCATGAATGCCTTGAATATATCCTCCATAGATGTCTCAAAATTGACATGTACTTCTTGGTTTTCTGTGTGGTACTGAGGTTGAGCTTGCTAAATACCTTGCGTATTCCTTATAGCCATTTGTCGAACCAAAGTAGTTAAATCAGAAATCTATTGCTCCAAGTCTCTCGTGCTTACCCCATTTACCCTTTGTGGTGTGTGATTCATCTTAGTTCCATACTGCTGTCAGTTAGCTGCCATGTTTGCAATTAAGTTCCTTGCCACTTCTGGAGTCTTGTCTACCAGTGCTCCTCCACTTGTTGCATCAATCATGCTTCTTTTCATTGGTAGCAACCCCTCGTAGAAGTACTGGATCAAGTAATGTTCATCAATTCCATAAGGTGGACAGCTTGAACACAATTTCTTGAACCTTTTCCAATACTCATAGAGATTCTCCCATTCAACTGCCCGATTCCTCATATCTCCTTTCTTATATCGGTAACTCTTTATGCAGGAAAATACCTCTCCAAGAATAACATTTGCATATCAGTCCATGATCGTATTGATCCTGAAGGTAGATAGTATAACCAACCTTTAGCCAAATCTGCTAATGAGAACGGAAAAAGTCTAAGCTTGATTTGTTCCTCTACCACTCCTTGTGCTTTCATCATGGAACACACAACATGGAACTCCTTTAGATGCTTATATGGATTTTCACCTGTAAGACCATAAAAAGTAGGCAAAAGACAAATTAGTCTAGAGTTAAATTCAAAAGCAACATATAAAGTAGGATACTCAATACAAAATGATGATTGATCAAGATCGAGAGTAGCCAGTTCTTTTAAAGTCCTATTTTTGTGTGGCACCGCCATCTCTTCCACTTTAAGTGATGGAACAAGAGCTTTTTTTGTATCTATAGTTTTCTTTATTTCTTGATCAAAATTTAAGTCAATAAAGTTAGAGGATTGAGTCATAAAATAAAAACAAAATGAAAATAATAAAAATAAACGAAAACAAAGAATAAACAAAAATAAATAACACTCTCCTGCAACGGCGCCAAAATTTGGGAGCTGTCGTTTACACTCCTAAATTAACCTCACTTTTACTTTACAAATTCAAACAATTAGCACAATAGTAAGTAAGGATCGATCCCACAAAGAGTGATTTATTTTATATTTATCCTATGATTTCTAATGAAAAGGAGATTTTAAATTAATTAACTAAATTAACAAGAATAAACTAATAAGAATAAACAATGAACAATTAGCACAATAGTCTAAGCTTGATTTGTTCCTCTACCACTCGTTGTGCTTTCATCGTGGAACACACAACATGGAACTCCTTTAGATGCTGATATAGATTTTCACCCGTAAGACCACGAAAAGTAGGCAAAAGACAAATTAGTCTAGAGTTAAGTTCAAAAGCAACATATAAAGTAGGATACTCAATACAAAATGATGATAGATCAAGATCGAGAGTAGCCAGTTCTTTTAAAGTCCTATTTTTGTGTGGCACCGCCATCTCTTCCACTCTAAGTGATGGAACAAGAGCTTTTTTTGTATCTGCAGTTTTCTTTATTTCTTGATCAAAATTTAAGTCAATAAAGTTAGAGGATTGAGTCATAAAATAAAAACAAAAAGAAAATAATAAAAATAAACGAAAACAAAGAATAAACAAAAACATATAGCACTCTCCGGCAACGGCGCCAAAATTTAGGAGTTGTCGTTTACACTCCTAAATTAACCCCACTTTCACTTTACAAATTCAAATAATTAGCACAATAGTAAGTAAGGATCGATCCCACAGAGAGTTATTTATTTTATATGTATCCTATGATTTCTAATGAAAAGGGGATTTTGAATTAATTAACTAAATTAACAAGAATAAACTAATAAGAATAAACAATGAATAAAAAGCTTCAGTTCTTCAGTTCAGTATCACCTTTTTACAACAATAGATTAATAAAGTGTAATATTATTTACTCTTCAATGAAACTAATAGCCCTAGGTAACAACAAGCTCTGCTACCCGAAACTCTCCTTAGATTGTCACTCAAGGAAATAAGCTCTTCACAAGATTATAACAATTATATAACCTAGAACAAGCTCTCTAGATTTAATATAATAGCAACATTAAGAATTAGGGAGTTAGACTATTCCAAGCAACAAACACATAAGCTCGGATTGTTTAACTTGTCTTCTGATAATCATAGCAATACTCAAAAGCTTGTCTACAATCATGTATTACTAATTACTACTTGTGATTAGAAACAATATCAATTACACGTAATATTATTCCTTGATCTAGCATATGATATTCGTTAACCAACTCAATTCTGCAGAAATCAAATTAGTTAAACCAAATAGCATTCAAAAATTAAATCAGATTATCAAGAATGAATTTCATGTGAGAATGAATAAATATGAATACTCAATTAACCATTAATTATAAATAAGGTTTAATATTCCTTAGAACTAAATAAAAAAGAACTTAGCTCATGTCTTCAATCCTCCAAAGTTGTAGATGAGATAATGTAGTAGATGATTGAATGAATAAAATCCCGACTATCATCCTCTATTTATAGTGCTAGACAAAGTCCTAAATCCTATGGGAAGTAGAAATCCAAATCCTAAAAGGAATTACATATCATAACTACTTTCCATAAAGAAATAGAATCTAATTTGGAAATAAATCTTAGTATAAAGTAAATCCTAACGCTAATAGAAATAATAATCCCATTCCATGTTGAAATTTGCCAAAATATGCATTTAGAAGCTTTCCAAAAACCCAAGATTTTCTAATTTTCATGCTCAAATTCGCTGGGGCGAATTTTCATTTCCTGCTGTGACGTCCTTTGGTAAAACGAGCATAACTTTTGATCCGAGAGGAGTTATGGGGCCTGCTACCTATCAAAACGAAGATATCAACGAAATCTACAATGTTTAATCTTTTAGATTTGACAGATTCTCCCTAGATAAAAGTCAAAATCATTATCCAAGTGACTGCTATGCAAATTCCAACTTCCAAACTTTGAGGTTCAACTTCCGTCTGGTAAAAAGATCATAACTTTTTCATATGAACTCTGATTGGGACGATTCAAAATGTTCCGAAAAGCTAAGAAAGAGTTATACAATAAAATCTAATTCCCTTTTTCCTTGTTTCAGCTCAAATTCTTCCTGAAATCATTAAACACATTAATACGCTCATATACATATGAAACATGGAATAAAACTGAACATAAAGAAATTAAAATAAATTAATAATATGCACTCATCACTAGTGCGTGGAAGGCATCAAATTGGCTCATATAAAAAGATTCCACTCCTTTGCATATCAGTTCAGTGCTGAGCTGGGAAAATTGGTGGGTGAATTTGTTCCCTGGTTGTATCTCCATAGCGTACCTGGCACGCATAAATTTGTGATCACCCTTTCCAAATCAGTCTTAAAATGCTTTGCCTCTACCTAGTTTGCTCGACCAGTCGGAGGATTGGGCAGATGAAACACCTCACGAATCGCCAGTAAATGATAGTAAACTTGAAAACCCCTGACGAACGAGATGCCACTCTTCGTCTCCTTGGCATTTGCATAAAATTCACGAACTATGGCCACTGAAGTAGGCACATGTCTTGCCACAACCCTAGCCAACATCTCTCTCTGATCATTTCCATCATTTGGCTATCCTCCTTGTCAGGTTTTAGCCCATGTTCCTTCACAAACGTCTAAGATACGATTCTGTAATACTAAGTTTTAGCCAAAAGGCTGACGAATTTGGTCAAGTCTACAGTATCCTCATCCTGGCTACTGTTCAAAGATGATTCTAGGGTGCGTGATCAAGCTCTTTTAGGAGCCAAAATTTTTATCAGAGAATTCCCTTGCAAAACCTAACTATTGCACGTTGAACCCCTAAACTTGTTCTCTGAATGCTCAGAATAAACCCTAGAGAAAGTCTTCTGATTGCTCTGAACAAACCCTAGATAAAAATATTTTGTTTACTCTAAACGAGTGATTTGCAGTAACCGAGTAGGAAAGGAGAGGTTCTTGTTATTTAGGAGAAGGAGAAGGAGAAGAAGTTTGTATACTGATGCTATGCTCGCTGTGAACGGTCGACTAAAGGAAATGATATATACTGAGTGGGTTAAAATAATTTATGATTTTAAATCTATTCAGATCTGGGCGCGGGCACGCGGGTTTTTGACTGTGATGTGGCGCGAGCGCGCTTGACATATCTGCATACCGAAGCATGGTGCAGGCACGCCGAATTTGGATGTGGTTAATGCGCGGCCGTGCTACCCAGAGCCCAACAGTCATCTTTTATCTACAACAGCGAAAGATAAGCAGCAAACAAACTTGCATTTTCTTTCTTGAACAAATAGCATTGAAAAATGAGATATACTGATTCCAGTATCAAAATTGAACTATGTGAAATGTATGTATGTTGGTATCCTAAAAAATGCTATATATGTGAATCCTACTAAAAAGATATATGCAATACGCTCCCAACTCAAAATTGTTCAACAATTTCTTGACTTTTAGAATTAAACATGGGGGGAATAATAGAGACATGTAACCAGAATTAAATAAGAAGGAGAAATAGAAATATGCCAAGATTAAACAAGAGGGAGAAAAGGGATAATGGGGTGCCTCCCATTGAGCGCTTGTTTATAGTCAATTAGCTTGACTCTATCTGATATGGTCATGTTAAGGAAAGGATCGAGACGACTTTCTGTCGATCGACTTCGCCCCCATAGTAATGCTTCAACCTTTTCCCATTCACTTTAAATGGATTATCCAGGTATTTGTCGAAAATCTCAATTGCACCATGCAGAAACACTGTTTTTACTATAAAAGGTCCCGACCATCGCGATTTTAGTTTTCCAGGAAAGAGTCTAAAATGAGAGTTAAACAACAATACTTCTTATCCCGGCTCAAATTTCTTTTCCATGATTTTGCGATCGTGCCATCTTTTCAATTTCTCCTTGTACAGCTGTGAGTTTTCATAAGCCTACAGTCTAAATTCATGTAGTTCATTTAATTAGAGAAGACGTTTCTCCCCTGCAGCTTTCAAGTCGAAGTTCATCTTTTTTATAGTCTAGTAGGCCTTGTGCTCAAGTTCCATGGGAAGATGACAATCTTTCCTATATACTAGCTGATATGGCGACATACCCAATGGTGTCTTGTATGCAATCATGTATGCCTAAACTGCATCATCGAGCTTAAGGGGTCAATCCTTCATTGTGGGATTTATAATTTTCTCTAAGATCCTTTTCACCTCACGATTGGACACCTCCGCTTGGCCGTTCGTTTGGGGATGGTAAGCTGTGGCTATATGGTGATTCACCCCATAGTTAGCCAATAGTGCAGTAAACTATTGATTACAAAAATGGGTGCCTTCATCACTTATGATAGCCCGAGGAGTTCTGAATCTTGTGAATATACTCTTTTGAAGAAATCTCAAGACCACCCTAGCATCATTTGTTGGTAAGGATGCCACTTGGACACATAGTCCACTGCCAGTAGGATATACAAATTTCCACACGACGAAACAAATTACCTTATGAAGTCTATCCCTAGACGTTAAAGATCTCAACCTCTAGGATCATATTCAAAGGCATCTCATTCCGTTTGGATATATTACCTACCCTCTGACACCGATCACATTTTTGCACAAAGTTGTAAGCATCTTTAAACAAAGTTGGCCAATAAAAGCCTGCCTGAAGTACCTTGGCAGCTATCCTCTTTCCCCCATAATGTCCTCCATAAACTGATGAATGGCAATCCTGAAGTATACTATCTGTCTCACTGTCTGGGATGCACCTTCTAATCATTCTATCTGCGCACTGCTTAAACAGGTAAGGTTCATCCCAAATGTACCATTTAACATTATGTAAAAACTTCTTCTTCTGCGGTCCATTCAAATCAGAAAGGATAATGTTACTCACTAAAAAGTTTGCAAAGTCCACAAACCATGACATTTTTCCTTGCACCACAAACAATTGTTCATCTTGGAAGGACTCATTAATCATTACTTTATCATTTGTATCCTTTCCCAGATTCTCTAATCGGGATAAGTTATCAGCCACTTGGTTTTTGATCACCTTTCTGTCTTTGATTTCTAAATCAAACTCTTATAGAAGAAGGATCCATCGAATGAGGCAGGGTTTTGCATCTTTCTTAGATATCAAGTATCAGATTGTAGCATGATCGGTGTATACGACAACTCTTGTGCCAATCAGATAAGAATGGAATTTATCAAATGCATATACCACCGCTAGAAGCTCCTTCTCTGTGGTAGTGTAATTCAGTTGGGTATCCGTCAGGGTCTTACTGGCATAGTAAATGACATGAAAAACATTATCCTTGTGTTGCCCCAAGATAACTCCCACAACGAAGCCACTTGCATCACACATTAGTTCAAATGGAAGAGACCAGTCAAGAGCTATAATAATGGGTGTCGTAGTCAATATCTTCTTTAAATGCTCAAAAATAGCTAAGCATTCCTGATCGAATCTAAACGAGACATCTTTCTCTAGCAAACTGCACAATGGCTTGGTGATCTTTGAGAAGTCCTTTATAAAATGACGGTAGAACCTTGCATGCCCAAGGAAGCTACGAACCCCTTTCACAGAAGTTAGTGGAGGTAAGCTCTTAATAGTTTCTAGTTTTGCTCTGTCCACCTTTAATCCTTTCCTTGAGACTTTATGCCCTAAGATAATGCCTTCCTGTACCATAAAATGGCATTTTCCCAATGTAGCACCAATTTAGTCTCAATACACCTCTTTAATACCATAACCAGATTCTCCAAGCATATGTCAAAGGAGTTCCCAAAGACTGAAAAATCATCCATGAAGACTTCCACGTTCTGTTCAACCATGTCGGAGAATATGGCCATCATACATCTCTAGAATGTGGTCGGGGCATTGCATAATCCGAAAGACATCCTCCTGAATGTAAAAGAACTATATGGGCACGTGAAGGTAATATTCTCCTCGTCTTCTGGGGCTATAACTATCTAGTTGTACCCCGAATAACCATCGAAGAGGTAGTAGTAGTCATGTTCCGCTAACTTATCCAATATGTGGTCAATAAATGGGAGAGAGAAATGGTCTTTCCTCGTAGCTTTATTCAATCTGTGGTAATCCATGCAGACCCTCCACCCTGTGACTGTTCTAGTAGGTATCAGCTCATTATTTTTATTGGACACTACTGTCATGCCCCCTTTCTTTGGAACGCATTGCACCGGGCTCACCCACGAGCTGTCTGAGATTGGATATACGATTCCAGCATCTAACCACTTTAATATTTCTTTCTTGACGACCTCTTTCATTATAGGATTCTATCTCCTTTATTGCGCTACCGTCGGCTTACTGTCATCCTCATAAAGTATCTTATGCATGCAGAATGAGGGGTTGATCCTCTTGATATCCGCTATGGTCCAACCAATAGCTAATTTGAATTCTTGTAGAACTCACAGCAACTTATTTTCCTGACAAGATGTTAGTGCATCAGCAATTATAATATGCAACTTTAAAGATTCACCTAAAAATGCGCACCTTAGATGATTCAGAAGAGTTTTAAGGTCAAGATTGGGGGGCACCTTAAGAGAAGGCTTAAGTCGATCCGATGTCTCCCCTGAATGTCTTAGTGGTTCAATGGGAATCTTAAATTTTTGCATCTGTGGTACTGTGCTTAAAATTTGTACATCCTCCACAACATCTATATCCTCCATGTCAGATTCTCCCAGTAGAGCACTCTCAAATGGATCAATTCTCATCACATGTTCAGCCTTTTCATTTAATACCCTGTCGACTACATCAACCCGAAAACACTCTTCTTCGTCAGTGGGAAACTGCATAGCTTTGAAAACAGTAAATGTGACCTCTTGGTCCTGGACTCTCATTGTCAGTTCTCTTTTTTGTACATCTATGAGTGTTTACCCAGTAGCTAGAAAAGGTCTCCCAAGAATGATTGGTACGTCTTTGTCCTCTTTGTAGTCCAGAATAATAAAGTCGGCAGGAAAGATAAACTTATCCACTCTCACCAAGAAATCTTCTCCGATACCTCTCAGGTATGTGATGAACCTGTCAACAAGTTGCAATGATATATTTGTTGGCTTAGGAGTCGATAATCCCAAATGTGTAAATACCGATAGAGGCATCAAATTTATACTTGCCTCCAAGTCACATAAGCACTTATTGAAAGAAAGTCTTCCAATGGAGCAAGGTATCGTGAAACTGCTTAGATCTTTAAGCTTCGGAGATAATTTACGTTGCAACACTGCACTGCATTCTTCTATTAAGGTAACTATTTCATAATTCTCTAACTTCTTCTTCCTTGATAGAATGACTTTCATAAACTTCGCATAGCTTGGCATTTGTTCCAAAGCTTTTGTGAAAGGTATATTGATTTACAGCTTCTTGAAGACCTCCAAAAATTTTGCAAACTATTTATCTTCTCTTTGTTTCTAAAGTCTCTGAGGGTATGGTACTGGAGGGTATACAAGTGGTGGTGTGGCTGTGGCTTTCTCAGCTACTTCATTACGTTATGTCTCAACTATATGCTGCACAACACCTTCATTAGACAAGCCGTGCTCAACATTCCCTGTACCTTGGCATGGGCGCGCCATGTTCCCTTCATCTTAGGGTGCGGTCGCGCTAGGCCACGGCTCTGCAGTCTTTTTCTCAGACCTCAATGTTATGGCCTAACAATGTTCCTTCCTATCCCTTCTCGGATTTGCTTCAGTATTACTTGGTAGAGCTCCTTGCGGTCTGTTGTTCAACATGCTAGCCATTTGGCCCATTTGGTTTTCCAAGTTTTTAATTTCCACGACTTGGATCTTTATCAACACTTCGGTATTTGCCATATATTTCAACATCATCTCTTCCATCTCAAAATTCTTTTTCGGTTGAGGGGCAGGAGCTGGATGATGTTGGTGTTGCTGTTGCTGAAATCCAGGACGATAAAAAGGTTTAAGTGCATATTGTTGATGAGATTGTTGTGGTTGGTATTGTTGTTGTGGTGGTTGGTGTTGTTGAGCACCTTGATTATTGCTCTAGCTAAAGTTTGGATGATTTTTATTGTTGGGATGGTAGAAGTTCTGAAATTGATTATGTGGCTTTTGATAGTTGCTTACGAATTGAACCGACTCTGCAGTGATAGCACATTGTTATATCGGGTGTGATCCTGCACATATCTCACATACAAAAGAAACTTGCTTAACTTTGTTTTCAGCCAAAGAGTCAATTTTCTTCGCCATTGCTGCCATTTGAGCTGATAGTGTCGTGATGGCATCCACTTCCAATACCCCGATAACTTTTGGTTGAGGCATTCTAGCTGTCAAATTCTAAAAGTAATTTGCTACCATGGTCTCAATCAATTCATACTCTTCCTCATAACTCTTAGCCCATAAAGCTCCTCCTGCGGCGGCATCAATGATTGGCCTAGATTTCCATCCCAAACCATTATAGAAAGTATTGATCACCATCCAATCTGGCATCCCGTGGTGAGGAAATTTCCTTAGCATCTCCTTATAGCGTTCCCAGGCCTCATACAACGATTCTCCCTATTGTTGCTCAAACTGAGATATAGCACTCCTCATCTTCGTTGTTTTAGCCATAAGAAAGAATTTTGCTAAATATTTCTGGGCTAAATCCTCTCACGTGGTCACTGATCCTGCTGGTAATGAGTGAAGCCAACTCTCTGCCTTATCTCTTAAGGTAAAAGGAAACAGTCTACCGCACCACATCATCCGACACACCATTGTACTTGAATGTGTTGTCGACGTCGGGATTTTTATTTGTCCATTTTCTATTCTTGTTCTTTTGTGTTCTCATGTTAGGTGAGATTTGTTTAAAAAAACTAGCGAAAAATGTCCGACATTTATATGTCGACAATTGGACTATAAGAGTCGCCAGTTAGTTTTTTAATTGGTTGTACCAACACAACCGAGAAAAGGTTTTCACATTGACCCAGTGATGTGACACTGTTTAACGGGTCTGTGAAACCGAGATTCATTAGGATTTGGGGAATTGCTTATGCGGAGGGAAGGTGTTAGGCACCCCCCTGACATCTGTGTTACCACGGTGACCGCCACTTTTCTAGAAACTGTTATATGAATGTGTGTGTGTGTGGGTCAATGTGCTATTATTTGAAAGTAGTGCAATGCCTCGTTCGCACCTATATACAAAAGGTTAGAATTTATATAAAAATTCAGTTTTAAATAAGATGTAGCAGTGATGTTTTATAAAAAAAAGGTTTTTCAAACCCTGTGCTGAATACTAATTGAGGCCTTTGGTACTTTCATTTTATTAAATGTTCGGCTTGATTGCTTTTTTTTTCGAGATACGAAGCATCTTCGAGAAAATAATGTACAAAGTAGTGCCGAATTCCTCGTGGGTATGAAAACCATCTGAGGAAATTCAAGCACCGTGAATAAATTTACAAGCTGCTTACAGCTGGAAATGTCCATCACGGGAACCGAATCTAGATTCAATATTCTGAATATGTGATCACATGATTCCTAGGCTCACATGATACCACAGTTTATATGAAAGTTATAAGCAGTTATATATATAAAAGCTGTAAATATATATATACAGACATGATCAACCACCACGAAGCACCTCCATGGGGGATCAAAAATGTAAATATATAAAAGCGGTAAATATATATATATATATATATATATATATATATATATATATATATATATATTGACATGATCAACCACCACGAACCACCTCCATTGGGGATCATAAATGTAAATAAAGTTGTAAAAGCGATAAACCACCACGGAAGAAACTCCAAGAGGGACGAAATGTACAAAAAGCAATAAAAATGATTAACCGTCACGAAGTAAACTCCAGGCGGGGATAAAATATATATATATATATATATACGAAAGTAATTAAACACTCCAGATGTAAGTCTAGGCTTAATCGAGGCATAACTCGATAATGTTAGTCCATATATAAAAATATATATATAAGTATATATATATACAAACTGAAATGAAATCACGGACCAAAGTCCGGGCAAACACACACAACACGACTCTCAATGTGAAGAATAGTGTGTGCAAAGATGAAGAGAAATGCTTTAAAGTGTGGAAGAAGGCTTACAGTGGGCTGCCAAAGAAGACTTCTATAGCTTTAAGTGGATGAACACTAGGTTTCCTTCGGTACAAAAATAGCTATATCTGAGCTTACAAGTAATTAAAATGAGAAAGCACTCAGTTTAGGGTATGTACAGAGCAAATTGGACAAGGCTTTCTCGCCTTTTTTTCTTACAAAATGGCCACCCAAAGCCCTCTATTTATAGAGGGGGGAGTCACAGGTGTACCTGCGGCAAGTCGCAGATGTACCTACAGCTGCCCGGGGTGTCCCGGGCTTCGCGGGTCCTACCATCTTGAATACGTGCACGCATGCAACGTGATGTCCGCTCGAACTTTCAGAACTTCAATTTGGGCATCCGACTGAGGTGTATAAGACCTATTTCGGACCGCCGTTGTTGAGAGTTACGCAATGACATAGGATTAGAGGTTATACGAAGTCAGGAAGATGGGACTATGCCCTCCGGTCTTCAAGCTTCAAATTCTATCCGTTATCTGGCGTAATAGTCACTCGGGATTGGACTTCCTTAGTTCTTGTGGGACATTACTGTGTAGAAAATGTATGTCTGAAATGTTAAGACGGTGCGATGTGGCGTCAAGGTGGCAAGATGACGACTTTGTCCTTCATCAGGGTTATCTCCGGCTTGGGCTGATAAAGCAGACGTTTCTCAGAGTTATCTCTGAGATTGGACTGCTACATGTGTTGAAGGTCCTCAGTGTTATCTCTGAGGTGTGCATGTCTTCCCGATGTTATCTTCGGGTATTGTATTGAGTGCCTCGGTGTGAGTGCCGAGTGTTCTGAAGCTGTTTGCATGGCTTTGAAATAAGCATTTTTGGGGTTATATCCGAAACTGCAACTACACTCCTTGGGGTTATCTCCAAGGTTAGTGCTGCTATTCCCGGTGTTGGGATTGAGACTGAATATCTCGGGGTTATCTCTGGGATGAATCAGCCTTCTCCGGTGGAATTTCTGATATTGGAACTGCATGCCTCGGGGTTATCTCCGAGGTTGGAACTGATACTCCCGGTGTGTGTTCTGACATTGAAACTGAACTTCCGGTAGTATCTGAATAGGATATGAGTTGTCTTTCAGTGTTATCTCTGAAAGACGAATCTGCCCTCCTGCAATGTCAGTAACAGGTGTGCAAAAAATTTCGAGTGTCTACAAATGCCCCTCTTTATCATATTCATGAAATGTAATGGAATGGGTAGGATAAAGAATCCTAGACACTTGAAATGCAATCAAAAAAACTTGATGCTATGTGGAGAAACATGATGCAAGTGCATGATGCTCATGTTTTGTTTTCCCACATGCTGCGGATGATTGCCGGCTCTCTGTTGCTTATACCGGGGATGGCAATAGATAAGCAGCCTAATGAACTGTCATGGACATGTGATCCACAGCTAACAGGAATCTCCAGGTTTATTGACATTGGGGCTATCACCAAAGTCCTGAATCCTTGATACAGACTTTATTCCAAAGATGTGCCTCTCATGTACAAGAGATATGTGGGGATAAAACTTTGTCTGTTTGAGGATGTGTATAGCATATTCCATTATTGATCCTCCCCGATGATGTTAATCCTTCCTAGTTTGTATCGCCAGGACATATCAATGTTCTGCTGGATTTACTACCAACAGTATATGTTATCAGGGCTGCCTGACCTTCGTTGACGTGTGAACCAACGGCTGACCACACGTTGTAACCCCCACCGGGGATAAATGTTAAGGTTGTTTGACCTTTGTTGATGTGTATCAACTGATGCAATCATCGGATAGCTTCCGATGCTTCGTTGGGTTTACTTGCCAACGGCTGAACTGACGTCAAGGTTGCTTGACCTTCGTTGACATGTGCATCAACGAAAAATACGTTGTAACCCCCGTCGGGGATCTATTTTTGGATAGATGACCATACGTTCTAACCCCCGCCGGGGATCTATTTTTGGACAGATGACCATGCATTGTAACCCCCTCCAGGGATACTTGAAAGAATTAGGGCGACGACCCTGATTTGGCGGCATTGGACCTGTGTAAGATATTGTTGAGGGTAACTTATAACAGCTTAGATCATCGACATAGTAAACCCTATGTTTAGGTGAATACCAATGAATGATATGAAAGCCACAGTCGGGCCCAGGAAAACCAGGATTTCAGGCTATTCTGCTCAATCGCGTAGCATTTTTATCCCTGATTTGGCATTTTTAGCTTGTGAGAACTCCTTTGAAACTCGACCTGGACCGAGTTGGAGGGGTGGGACCCACGTAAGGGTGCCACAGGTACACCTGCAGTAGCCGCAGGTGGACCTGCGGCCAGCCGTGACTACTAAATGCCTGAAGGTTACTTTCATAAGTCATTTTCAAGTTGCCCCGTAAAGGAAATCCGAGAGCTCTTCTTCAGATCTACTGAGTTCAGACGACTTTCTCCAAATTCTATCACCGTACAAGTGTTCTACACTGTCTTGGTAACGTATGCATGTCTTCTTTTCTAGTTTTTATCCGTTGGAAAATGACTTATCATATGAAATGCATCTAAACACATAGTAGTGAATATGCATACTCAAATGACTTGATAAAAAATATTCAACATAGTAAATGTTAGTATTAAACCATGCTGAACATAATGATGTGAAAAAATTTAACTTTTGAAACAGTCAAATTCGCACCTTTTTCTGCTATTTCTTATCCTATTTGAGGACAAATGAGCAAAAGGTGAAAATATAAAGTAATCCTGGTAGTTAGGCTACCCTTATGGATTGATGACTTTAATTTTTTTTAATGCAAATAGTATGTATATGACTGTGGGTAGGTGCGCTGAATGGCCACCTAGTCATGCCTATGTGCATGTGGATAGTCCTATTTATAGAGGAAACTATGGAAAAATATTTTAAAATGTAGGCATTGAGTAGTCATGCATTTTTAACTCTACTGTAGATGTATGTTAAAGTAATGCATGCATGCATGTAGTCATAAAATGCATTTTGAAAATGAAGCTCTAGGTTTCAGAATTATCACACCCTTTCTAAGGTGATTTGGAGACTTGTCTAGATATTATGGATCCGGATCAGCCGAGTAGTTCCCGCAGGACCACTTCTGGTGTAAGGAAGAGGGCTTCTGAAGTGCCTTGACCCCGTTCTGTTAGACAGCCTCGTCATTTGGTGGAGGCGGTGATACTTCCAGTCTAAGTTGATGTGCCAGACGTCGAGGACGAGGAGGAGGATGTTCCGGTTATGGACCCTGCTCCTGCTGCACATGTTCCCCATAGGGACTTCCCGAGTATTCAGGTGGCAAACCCAGAGCTTCTAGGTGATTTGAGTCGACATCCCTCGATGTATCTGCACGCTAACGAGGTATTAAGTTAGATCTTAATCTTCCTTGTTTCCTATTGATGAGGAGTAAAGGATTTTGATGTCAATCTGCATTTTATGTAGGTTCCCGGCTTTACACAGCCTCGAGGGAACTGGTTCAACATTCACTCCATATACCAGGCTCTACATCCTGACTATAGAGTGATTGTGCATTACTGAGGATTCAAGGAGTTCTTGTCCATCCTTCCTCGTCGATGTCCCTGGGGTTACCTTAGGGCATTGTCTGAGTGTTGGTTTCACCAAACTCAGTCACTCCATTTACTGGACTGTGAGGTGATGATGAAGCTGATGGATTGGTGGTTTATCATAGGTATGGAATTTGGAGGGGCACTAGTACCGTCAGATCCTTGTTAGAATTTGGAGGCGCTCAAAGGTAGGACTGTCCAAGCATAGATGCTATGAGTGGGCTATTGAGTGAGCCTATACTAGCTGATGTCAGAATCAGGGATCGCATTCTTCGGCGATTGTTCTTGATGATCATTAGGGGTTGCTTCATAGCAGATAACTCTTCTATAGTGTGGTTCACTTTGATCAGCGCCACGCGACATGTGGACCATATTGGAGAGTATGATTGGGGTTCCTAAACCTTTGCCTATTTCCTCAGGGGCATGCGTATGCGCTCGCAGGGCTTAACCGAGGCTTAGTTAGGATTTTACCCATTTCTGCTGGTGAGTATTTTTCTTTTAATTTACCATGTATAGGTTAAGAGTGTTAACTGACAGCAGATGTTTGCCTTTGTGTTGGCAGTTTTGGGCCTATAAGAGGCTTCCATGTTTACGTCTTGTGAGCGTATTAGGGTTGGATATATATCCACGCGGATGACGATGGCATAATTCTATACTGGCAGAGGCCCCTGTAGCTGAGGGTTTCACTCATTACCGCCTACAGCTGGAGTTGTTGACAGCCGATGTCATCACATGGATTCCCTATTCTGGGGAGCACTTGGCCACTGGTTTTGAGGATGGGTACCCGACTGGTGTCGTGTACGTGATTTCCAATCGCAGGGTTCCTCTCTTAACAGATAGAGGATGTGAGTTCTATTTAGGAGAGCGTGCTATTAGGAGCACCAAATGAGAGATCCGTATACTGATCTTACCTCCTTCCAGGCGTTATTGGCCTGTGTCGCAGTCACCCATCACTGATATCCCATTGTCGGGTGTTGATAGTTTTGCATTATCAGAGGGTCCCTGCACTCAGGATGTATTCCAGCATTGGTGGATCCCTCGTACTATTAGAGCCCAGACCCGCGCCACTCAGTTCATGAGGGATATGGTTCCAAGATTCGTGATGATAATGGTTTGGCTAGCCTATGTCCGAGATCCTACTAATGTGACATAGATTGACAGCTTGACCTAGCGACTGGATCGGGTGCATTTCTTTATCCGATATTTGGGCAGAGATTCGGCAGAGGCAGATTCATTTGATCCTTCCAGTGCAGGAGTTGGCCCCTCAGATTACCCATTTGGTTTTGTCGGTGCAGATCCTCCCTTGTATAGGCCTGACATCCCTGTTGATAGAGATCCAGTGACTCAAGAGGAGTTATATCAGGGGGACAGGATTGATGATGTAGATATTGACACAATTGTCTTCTTCTGATGTGTATTCTCATTATCTCTTTTGATAGGCCTCTTGTTAGATATTGGGCGACTGTGCCCCATTCTCGCTATATCTTTTGATAGGCCTCTGTTAGTAGCAGGGCGTCTGTGCCCCATTTCCCTGTATTTTTAGCTGTACAGAGATGATGTATATAGATGATGATGTACTTAGGAATGTATGTACTATCTTCTATTCCCTGCATTATATTGCCATCTATTATCTGTTATGCATATGTATGTATGTCCAGAGATATTCAGCATTGACCCCTAGATGGTATTATGATACGGCCCACACATATGTCTTCTTCGACAGTCAGCCGCATAGATCACACCCCACCATTGTTGGTGGCATCCCGTCTGAGATACTGGTATGATAGTATGTCACCCCTAGATAGGGTGACCATAGATTAGCTGTTACAGCATACCATGACCCTTTTATATTTCAGGTTCCCGCAGGATTTGTAGAGGGCATGATGGAGCACTAGGTACCAGAGAGGCAGGTTGTGACGCCCCCAAAATAGGTATACAACACCCATTCTGAGTCGCCAAAATACATGGTACAAAAACAACTACATCTTTATTATTACAACATAAGAACTGTGAGTTTAAATACAAATATTGTCATCTAGACAATATCCATACTCAAATAAGTCCTCATTACAATTATTGATACATTATTTCATAAAAATGGTGAGGACTACTAAAATAACTTCTAGAACCATCATTCCATACCCCGACTAGTACTCGCTACATTCTCGCCTCCTGAGAAAAATGGAATAAAAAGGAAAAAGGTGAGCTCAACTAGTCCAGTAAAGAACATTATAACTAAGATAATACAGAACAAATTATCGTTAGTCTTCAACAGGGAAAAATCTAATAGAATACAATAGACAACAAGTTTTAAATCAATATTCGCAGCGGAAAATAATAATTCATAGAAGAGTTACGTAGATAATGAAATCTACTATTATCTATGAATTTAAAAATCCATCATCAATATTTTATCCCTGTAACATCAATCAATATTCATCTTTGCACTATAAGCCAAAGATATTCATCAGTTGGTCATGTTCATCTCAACACCTGTTCATCTTTGCACTACGGGCCAAAGATATTCATCAAGAAATCATTCATCTTTGCAGTACAGACCAAAGATATTCAGTTATATCATCATTTAGGACTGAGGATGATGAAAAATATTTTAAAGGAAACGAATCCAGTGAAACAAAAGAATAAATATTAAGGATTCATATTTCAGCTATTCCATGTCCAAAAATACCTCATAAATAATCATAGTGGAGTAAAATTTAAGAATGATCAAAATATGGATACAATCAAAGCTAGTATCCATAATAGATATTTTGGACGAAAAGAAGAAAATTTCATTTTTTAGTGAATAGTAACTCGTGAATAGTAACTCATGAATAGTAACTCGTGAATAGTAACTCGTGAATAGTAACTCATGAATAGTAATCCCGACATGAAAAAGTTCCAAATTTGATAAAAAGTTCCAACCAATATTTCGGCATAATGATATTAAAGAAATCATATCATTTACGAAGAAAATAACATCTCTTACCTCAGCAAAATAGTAACACATGAATAGTAATCCCGACATGAAAAAGTTCTAAATTTTATAAAAAGTTCCAACTAATATTTCGGCATAATGATATTGAAGAAATAATATCATTTACGAAGAAAATAACATCCCTTACCTCAGCAAAATAGTACTTCTGGTTGAAATATCAGATATAGTGCTGAAGGAACTTGCACCGTATAGCAACACTCAAAGTATAAAAATACTCACAAAATATGCTCGATATTATAGAGAGAGAAAGAGGGAGAAATCTTTAGTTTCTGGTGTGATTTTCAATTCTAACCTAAGCACCCTATTTATAGGAAAATGCTTAGAACACCAAAGTAGAAAATTTAATAAAATATTAATATAAATATACAGATTTTCTTTAGCCCACCTTTTGGTCAAAAACACCAGCCACACATGTTAATGATGTCCAAAAATATAAAAAATGTTTTTCTCAAAATAATTAACTAAAACTCCCAAAAATTAATTATTTCGGGACTTCGGAACTTCAATAATTCATAATAAATAGCCTTTTTATCAAAAAATTTGAATCCCGCGTTTTTTTATAGAAAATTCAATTCTCTACAACTTTGCAGAAGAAAGTTTTTTCAAATTCCAAACAGAAATTGACCAAAATCCATAAACCGACGATTTTACAGGCTATAATCAAATTTCAGTCAATTACTGGGGTCCACCGACACACAAAACATGTTTTAATCATTTAATACCACAAAATACTCTTCCTCCTCATATACTCATATATCTCACATTCATTGTAAAAATATCACCATTAATATATTATTAAAATAATATATTTAAATGAATTATTTTATCAGAAACAGATAAAATATTAATTTTCAACAATTGTCACATTTAAAAAGTTTTCTCTATCTATATCCACATAAAATTAATATTTTTCTCATCATATAAATCAATAATTAATTATTCACAAATAATATTACAGAATCACAGTACTGGCAACCAGGCCGTTCCCAGGAAAAAGGGGGTTTTTCAATAAAGATTTCTCCTTACTGGCGCGCAACTAGGTGACCAAACCTCTCCATAGACAGAACTTTCTAGACATTGCCAATAATGTTATCTAATAATATTATTCAGATAATATGAATTTTTGCTCCAATAATGGAAGATACTGTGTAATGACAATTATTAAAACAACAGTAATATAAAATATCAACGCAACAATTATTGAATCAATAAAATACTGAACAGTAATTACTGTAATAATTATTGAGCAGTGCCTTCTTACGTAAGAATCAATAATTGGTGCAATACCGTGTGCTACTGTGCAACAACGCGTATTACTATGTTTTAACCATCGGGTATTCCAACAGTATTAACGGTAACAACTACGTCGTTATTTATAAACAACTTATACTTGTTGTTTTCTTCATCCAATCGCTTTCCATTATGGGGCCCACAAAAGAATGCGCCGTCGTACGAATATTCTCCAACAACAAGAATATTCCACGACCAAATGAATATTCCCCGACAACAATGAATATTTTAAATAGAGAAAATTAAATTTTATTTATTAATAATTTGGGGTCTTACAACCTCCCCTCCTTATGAAATTTTGTCCTCGAAATTGACGTACGTACCTGGTGTTTCGAAAAGATGAGGATACGTCGCTTTCATTTTCGTTTTCAACTCCCAGGTCGTTTCCTCAATAGCATGGCTTCTCCACAAAACTTTAACTTGTGGTATAACCTTCGTGCGTAAGACATGCTCCTTCCTATCCAAGATATTGACAGGTACCTCTTCGTACGTTAAGTCTTCCGCTATCTCGTCCGGTTCGAACTCAATAACGTGGTTTGGGTCTTTCACATATTTACGTAACACAGATATATGAAAAATATTATGAACACGAGACATACTTGGAGGTAACGCGAGTCTATAGGCCACATTTCCTACTCGGTCAAGAATCTGAAATGGACTAATAAATCGTGGATTGAGCTTTCCTCTCTTCTCAAATCTTGTAACTCCTTTCCATGGAGCCACACGCAATAATACATGATCCCCAATGTCAAATTCCACGTCCTTTCGATGAAGATCCGCATAACTCTTTTGTCGATCTTGAGCCATTTGTATACGCTGTCGAAACGTTTGGATCTTCTCTGTAGTTATTCGTACCAACTCTGGTCCCAACAACGTTGCTTCTCCCACCTCATCCCAACATACTAGAGAGCGGCACTTTCATCCATACAATGCTTCAAATGGAGCCACACCTACACTTGCCTGATAATTGTTATTGTAGGAGAATTTCACCAATGGTAGGTACTTATCCCAACTCCCTTTGAAGTCTAGGACACACAGTCTTAATAGATCTTCAAGAGTTTGAATAGTCCTCTCTGATTGCCCGTCCGTTTGAGGATGGTATGCCGAACTGAACCGTAAATCCGTGCCCATAGCTTTTTGCAAGCTTACCCAAAATCTTGAAATGAATCATTGGTCACGATCCGAAACTATGGATACTGGCATGCCATTCAATCTCATGATCTCATCTACGTACATACGAGCAAGACGTTCAAGGGAATAAGTCTCCCGTATCGGCAAAAAATGAGCAGACTTGGTTAATCTATCAACAATAACCCAAATAGCATTTATGCCTTGAGAAACCGTGGGAAGACCCGTAACAAAATCTATGGTAATGTGTTCCCACTTCCATTTTAGAATCTCAAGTGGTTGCAATGGACCCTTTGGCACTTGATGCTCCGCTTTTACACGTTGACAAGTTAAACACCTCGAGATAAACTTTGCAATCTCTCTCTTCATATTGCTCCACCAAAATGTATGTCGAAGATCACGATACATTTTGGTACTTCCAAGATGGATTGCAAATGGTGTATTTTGTGCTTCCATCATGATCTTGTACTTCAAATCAGAATCGTTAGGAACACAAAGTCTGGAGTGGACTCGAAGTATTCCTTCTTCATCGATTCTTGCTTCTGGAATAGCACCTTCTTGCACTTTCTTCTTCATACGCATCAGCTCCGGGTCTGTGGTTTGAGCAACTTTAACTTTATCGATTAAAGTTGGTTCTATGCATATACTTGACATCATCGCACTCGTTCCTGCATATGATCTTCTACTCAACGCGTCAGCTACCACGTTTGCTTTTCTAGGATGGTATTGAATAGTGTGGTCGTAATCTTTTAACAGCTCGAGCCAACGTCGTTGTCGCATGTTGAGTTCTTTTTGAGTGAACAAATATTTGAGGCTTTTATGGTATGAATATATCTCCACTTTCTCCCCATATAGATAGTGCCTCCAGATCTTTAGCGCGAAAACGACTGCTGCCAACTCTAGATCATGAGCAGGATAATTCCTCTCATATTCTTTAAGTTGTCACGAGGCATAGGCTATAACTTTCCCACGTTGCATGAGAACACGTCCAAGCCCTTTGCCTGAAGCATCGCTATAGATAACAAATCCATCCAAACCAGATCGTATGGTCAAAACAGGTGCCGAAATGAGTCTCCTCTTAAACTCTTGAAAACTCTTCCACGAATGTCCGATAATAACCAGCTAAGCCCAGAAAGCTACGTACTTAGGTCACCGTCTTTGGTTGCTCCCAACTTTGTATTGCTTCAATCTTCGCCGGGTCAACAGATACTCCATGTTTTAACACCACGTGGCCTAGGAATGCTACTTCCTCAAGCCAGAACTCGTATTTCTTCAACTTATCATATAACTTGTTTTCACGCAGCCTTTGGAGTACCAGCTTCAAATGGTGCTCATGATCTTCACGGCTTTTGGAATATATGAGGATGTCATCAATAAATACAACAACGAATTGATCCAAATAATCCTTGAATACTCGGTTCATCATATCCATGAAAGCCACATGAGCATTAGTCAATCCAAAAGACATGACTACGAATTCATAATGCCCGTACCGAGTTCTGAAGGCAGTCTTCGGAATATCCTCAGTTTTAACCTTCAGCTGATGATATCCAAAACGAAGATCGATCTTTGAAAAGAATTATGCTCCTTGTAACTGGTCAAACATGTCATCAATACGAGGTAGCGGATACCTATTCTTGATACTGACATGGTTTAATTTCCGATAATCAATACAAAGTGGCATACTCCCGTCTTTCTTCTTTACAAATAAAACAGGAGCACCCCAAGGAGATGTACTAGGACGAATGAAATCGATGTCCAACAACTCCTGTAGTTGGACCTTTAAGTCCTGAAGTTCAATAGGAGCCATTTGATATGGGATTTTAGAAATGGGCTTTGCACCAGGTTCAAGATCAATAAAGAATTCAACTTCACGTTCTGGGGGTAGACCGGGAAGTTCTTCAGGAAATACGTTAGGAAAGTCAATAACAACAGGAATATTATTCAAATCTGACGTGTCTTTAGTCAAATCCATAACATGGGCTAAGAAAGCTTGACATCTGTTTTTCAATAAACGAATAGCTTTATGAATTCATATAACAGTGATTGATTTTAATGGCTTAGTAATTGCTTGAATTCGCACAACGGGTTGGTTAGGAATATGAAAACTAACAACCTTACGAAAACAATCAATTTTGGCATAATGAGTAGTTAACCAATCAATCCCTAAAATCACATCAAAAGCAAGTATCTTTAAAGAGATAAGGTCAACAGGTAAGGTGATGGTGCCAACTTGGATCAAACAAGATTTATAAACAGTGGATGTGATGAAAGTTTCTCCTGACGGAGTCTCCACAGATAAATCAAAGTCTAACTTCTCCGAAGTCAAGTTTAAACGTTGAGCACAAGCAGGAGAAATAAATGAATGGGTAGCACCGGTATCTAGCAAGGTATAAACGTCGCATGAATTTATGATTAGCTTATGTGATGCCCCCAAAATAGGTATACAACACCCATTCTGAGTCGCCAAATACATGGTACAGAAAGCAAACTACAACTTCAATAATACAATTGTCGTGCAAAATACGACAACACATACTGTGAGTTTAAATACAAATATTATCTTCTAGACAATATCCACACTCAAATAAATCCTCATTATAATTATTCAAACACTATTTTACAGAAATAGTGAGGACTGCTAAAACATCTTTCTAGAACCATCACTCTATATCCCGACTAGATGCTGCTATGTTCTCACCTCCTGAGAAGAAAAATGGAACAAAAAGGAAAAGGGTGAGCTCAACTAGCCCAGTAAAGAATATTATGACTAAGATAATATACAACAAATTATCGTTAGTCTTCAACAGGAAAAAATCTGATAGAATATAATCGACAACAAGTTTTAGATCAACAACTGCAGTGGAAACAGCAAACCATTAGAAGAGTCAAGTAGAGAAAGAATTCTACTATCTTCTAAGATTTAAAAGTCCATTATCAATATTTTATCCCTGTAACATCAATTAATAATCATCTTTATCCAAATATTCATCTTTGCACTACAGGCCAAAGATATTCATTTGTATCACCTGTCAGTCATGTTCATCTCAACACCTGTTCATCTTTGCACTACAGGCCAAAGATATTCATCAAGTAATCATACATCTTTACACTACAGGCCAAAAATATTCAGTAATTCATCATTTAGGATTGAGGATGATGAAAAATATCTTAAAGAGAACGAAACCAGTGAGACAGAAGGACAAATAGTAGGAATTCGTATAACAGTTTATCCAAGATCAATAATACTTCATAATAATCAATTATGAAGCAGAATTCAAAAATAAAGATCAAAACATTGATACAATCAAAGATAGTAACCATAATAGACATCTTGGACAAAAAGGAAAAATTTATTTTTCGATGAATAGTGCCGTATTCGTGAATAGTAACGTATACGTGAATAGTAACTCCGACACAAAAAGTTCTAAATTTGATAAAAACTCATGTTAATATTTCATCATAATGATATTGAAGAAAATAATATCATTTAAGAAGAAAATAATATCCCTTACCTCAAAATATCAGTACTTCTGGTCGGAATACCGGTATAAGGCTAAAAGAAACTTGCTCTGATTAATAGAAACTCTCAAAGTATCTAAACACTCGCAAAATACACTCAATAATCTAGAGAGAGAAAGAGAGAAAACTTGTTTCTGGTGTGATTTTCAATTCTAACATAGCCCTCTATTTATAGGAAAATTTTAGCACGCCGAAGCAGACTTAACCTACAACCTGATGGCTTTACCTGCGACTATTCCCACCCACCACATTTGAATAAAAATCTCAGCACATTTCTTCACCAACCAAGAGTGGGGCCCACCAATTCTAGATTTTTCCATCAAAATGATAAACTCCGAAAATTCAACAATTTCTGAACCAGACATCTCGTAAAATTCATAATAAATCATACGTTCATTTTTAACGGGTCAAAATTTGTGGACATATACTCAACTTATATATGTATAACATATCCAAAAATTACCACGATCCAACGGTCGGATTAAAAATTATAACCCCCGCAAAATATCTCAAAAACCCTGATTTTTAATACCTCCATTCCGAAAAAAATACTGATAAAAATCTCAACATTAACTCCTTCATTTTTAACCACAAAAATATATCCCTCATTTATATCCACATAAAATAAATATTTCCTTATCATATGAATCAATAATTAATTATTCACAAATAATATTACAGAATCACATTTATGACAACCAGGCCGTTCCCATGAAAGAGGGGGCTTTCCAATAAGAATTTCTCCTTACTGGCGCGCAATTAGATGACCAAACCTCTCCTTAGACAGAACTTTCTAGACATTGCCAATAATGTTATCTAATAATATTATTCAAATAATATGAATTATTGATCTGATAAAGGAAAATACTGTGCAGTGACAATTATTGAAATAACAATAATATAAAATATCAATGCAGCAATTATTGAATCAATAAAATAAAATATTGAACAATAACTACTGTAACAATTATTGAGTAGTGCCTTCTTACGTAAGAATTAATAATTGGTGCAATACCGTGTGCTACTGTATTTTAACTACCGGGTATTCCAACAGTATTAACGGTAACAACTACGTCGTTATTTATAAATAACTTATACTTGTCGTTTTCTTCATCCAATCGCTTTTCGTTATGCGGCCCACACAAGGTTGCGCCGTCGTACGAATATTCCCCGACAGCAAGAATATTTCACGACCAAACGAATATTCCCCGATAAAATAAATATTTTATAACCACTTGCTTATTTTGTAAAATTTGCACATTTCACCCATAACCAAAGTATTATATCAAATTAACCCCTTATTATTCACAATAATATTTAGAGAAAATTTGATTTTATTCATTAATAAGTTAGGGTCTTACAACCTCCCCTCCTTATAAAATTTCGTCCTCGAAATTGACGTACGTACCTAATGTTTCAAAAAGGTGAGGATACCTCGCTTTCATTTCTGATTCCAACTCCCAGGTCATTTCTTCAATAGCATGGCTTCTCCACAAAACCTTAACTTGTGGTATAACCTTCGTGCGTAGGACATGCTCTTTCCTATCCAAGATCTTAACAGGTACCTCCTCGTACGTTAAATCTTCAGCTATCTCGTCTGGTTCTAACTCAATAATGTGGTTCGGGTCTTTAACATATTTACGAAGCATAGATATGTGAAAAACATTATGAACACGAGACATGCTTGGAGGTAATGCGAGTCTATATGCCACATTTCCTATTCGCTCAAGAATCTCAAATGGACCAACAAATCTTGGATTGAGCTTTCCTCTCTTCCCAAATCTTGTAACTCCCTTCCATGGTGCAACACGTAACAATACATGATCCCCAATATTAAATTCCACGTCCTTCCGATGAAGATCCGCATAACTCTTTTGTCGATCCTGTGCCGTTTGTATACGTTGTCGAATCGTTTGGATCTTCTCTGTAGTAATGCGTACCAACTCTGGTCCCAACAATGTTGCTTCACCCACCTCGTCCCAGCATACTGGAGAACGACATTTTCTTCCATACAACGCCTCGAATGGAGCCACACCTATGCTCGCCTGATAACTGTTGTTGTAGGAGAATTCCACCAATGGTAGGTACTTATCCCAACTTCCTTTGAGATCTAGGACACAAAGTCTTAATAGATCTTCAAGAGTTTGAATAGTCCTCTCTGATTGTCCGTCCGTTTGAGGATGGTATGCCAAACTGAATCGTAAATCTGTGCCCATAGCTTTCTGCAAGCTAACCCAAAATCGTGAAGTGAATCTTGGGTCACGATCCGAAACTATGGATACTGGCATGCCATGCAATCTCACAATCTCGTTCACGTACATACTAGCAAGACGTTCAAGGGAATAAGTCTCACGTATCGGTAAGAAATGAGCGAACTTGGTTAATCTATCAACAATAACCCAAATCGCATCTATACCTTGAGAAACCTTGGGAAGACCCGTAACAAAATCCATAGTAATGTGTTCCCACTTCCATTTCGGAATCTCAAGTGGTTGCAATGGACCCTTTGGTACTTGATGCTCCGCTTTTACACGTTGACAAGTTAAACATCTCGAGATAAACTCCGCGATCTCTCTTTCCATATTGCTCCACCAAAATGTATGTCGAAGATCGTGATACATTTTGGTACTCCCAGGATGGATTGCAAACGGTGTGTTGTGTGCCTCCATCATTATTCTATGCTTCAAGTCAAAATCGTTAGGAACACAAAGTCTGGAGTTGACTCGAAGTATTCCTTCTTCATCGATTCTTGCTTCTGGAATAGCACCTTCTTGCACTTTCTTCTTCATACGCATCAGCTCTATGTCCGTAGCTTGAGCAGCTTTAACTTTATCGATTAAAGTCGGTTCTACTCGTATATTTGATATCATCATGTGGGTACTTGGAGCCTTCATCTCTATCTCCATCCTTTGCAAATCATACAAAATGGGCCTTTGTGTTAACAACATTGCACTCGTACCCGCATATGATCTTCTACTCAATGCGTCAGCTACTACGTTTGCTTTTCCAGGATGATATTGGATGGTATGATCGTAATCTTTCAACAGCTCAAGCCAACGTCGTTGCCGCATGTTGAGTTCCTTTTGGGTGAAGAAATATTTGAGGCTTTTATGATCTGTATAGATCTCCACTTTCTCCCCATACAGGTAGTGTCTCCAGATCTTCAACGCAAAAACGACTGCTGCCAACTCCAAATCATGAGTAGGATAATTCCTCTCATATTCTTTGAGTTGTCGCGAGGCATAGGCTATGACTTTCCCATGTTGCATGAGAACACATCCTAACCCTTTGCCTGAAGCATCGCTGTAGATAACAAATCCATCCGAACCAGATGGTATTGTTAGAACAGGTGCCGAAATGAGTCTCCTCTTGAGTTCTTGAAACTCTTCTCGCATTCCTCACTCCATACGAATTTTGTATCTTTTCGAGTCAGCTGAGTTAACAGAGTAGCGATTCGAGAAAATCCTTCCACAAATCTCCGATAATAACCAGCTAAGCCTAGAAAGCTACGTACTTCGGTTACCGACTTCGGTTGCTCCCAACTTTGTATGGCTTCAATCTTCGCCAGGTCGACAGATACTCCATGTTTTGACACCACGTGCCCAAGGAATGCTACTTCCTCAAGCCAGAACTCGCATTTCTTCAATTTGGCATATAGCTTATTTTCACGAAGCCTTCGTAGCACCAGCTTCAAATGGCGCTCATGATCTTCACGGCTTTTGGAATAGATAAGGATGTCATCAATAAAGACAACAACGAACTGATCCAAATATTCTTTGAATACACGGTTCATCATATCCATGAAGGCAGCAGGAGCATTAGTCAATCCAAAAGACATGACTAAGAATTCATAATGCCCGTACCGAGTTCTGAAGGCAGTCTTTGGAATATCCTCAGTTTTAATCTTCAGCTGATGATATCCAGAACGAAGGTCGATCTTTGAAAAGAATTGTGTTCCTTGTAACTGGTCGAATAGGTCATCAATGCGAGGTAGCGGATACCTATTCTTGATGGTGACATGGTTCAATTCTCGATAGTCAATACAAAGTCGCATACTCCCGTCTTTCTTTTTTACGAATAAAATAGGAGCACCCCAAGGAGACGTACTAGGACGAATAAAACCGATGTCCAACAACTCCTGTAGTTGGACTTTTAACTCCTGAAGTTCAATAGGAGCCATTCGATATGGAGTTTTAGAAATGGGCTTTGTACCGGGTTCAAGGTCAATAAAGAATTCAACTTCACGTTCTGGGGGTAGACCATGAAGTTCTTCAGGAAATACATCGGGAAATTCTCTAACAATAGAAATATTATTCAAATCTGACTTGTCTTTGTTCAAATCCATAACATGGGCTAAGAAAGCTTGACATCCATTTTTCAATAAACGAATAGCTTTGTGGCTTGATATGACAGTGACTGATTTTTGTGGTTTAGTAGTTTGAATTCGTATGACAGGTTGGTTAGGAATATAAAAACTAACAACCTTACGAAAACAATCAATTTTAGCATGATGAGTGGTTAACCAATCAATTCCTAAAATCACATCAAAAGCAAGTATCTTTAAAGAGATAAGATCAACAGGTAATGTGATAGTGCCAACTTGGATCATGCAAGATTTATAAACTGTAGATGTAACGAAGGTTTCACCCAACGGAGTTTCAACAGATAAGTTAAAGTCCAATTTCTCTGGAGTCAAGTTTAAACGTTGAGCACAAGCAGGAGAGATAAAAGAATGGGTAGAACCGATATCTAGTAAAGTATAAACTTCGTAAGAATTACAGATTAGCTTACCCGTGATCACCTCGTTCGGGTTTCTCGCGTTTTGGCCAGTCACGACAAACGCCCTTCCAGGAACCGCTGATTTTGACTTATCCGGGACAACTTTTAGAGTCACCATCCCCGCTGAACTTGGTTTTGCTACAGAACACTCTCGAGCTATATGACCCTCCTTTCCACAGTTATAACATACCTTGGATTATTGTGGGCAGTTTGGGCTGATATGTCCCTCTTTCCCACATTTGTAACATACGACCGGTGGTCGTTCTCCTCCCCTAGAAACAGTTGATGTTTGTGCTGACGTCTTCACGTTATCATTGTTGTACCTTCTCTTCTTGAAATCTCCTCCCGACTCGCTCCTTCTATTATCACGACCACGATTACCACTAGAGTGGTTACCGCTTTTGTCCGAATGTTTTCCTCCCTGCTAGTTTTCATTGCTTCGATGACTGCCGCCACCAGTATGACCCTGGTTGTGGTCCCTCGGTTGAACATACTCATTATCTCGCTCTAATAATTGTGCCCTGTTTACAACATCTGAATATAAAAAAATTTATAAGAGATAAGATATTGCCGAATCTCGGGTTTTAGACCTCTCAGAAACATCCTTGTCATTCGTTCCTCATTTTCGACCAAATGAGGTGAAAACCTGGATAACTCTGCAAACTTCGCCTCGTACTGGGACACCGTCATGTTGTTTTGTTCTAGTCTGATAAACTCCACCTCCTTCATATGACGAATACTTTCAGGAAAGTACTTGTCATTGAAAAATTTTTGAAATGTTTCCCAGGACATGTTGAGTGCGTCAGGCTGGGTACGCTTCACAGATTCCCACCAGTAGTCTGCCTCACCGCGGAACATAAAGGTGGCGAATGGAACCTTCTGTTCCTCCGTGCATCCCAAGACATCGAATATCTTGGTAATTTGCTTGACCCACGTTTCCGCCATGATCGGATCTGGCTTTCCCTTAAATTCTGGTGGTCCCAATTCTTTGAACTGCTTAGCTGTGACAAACCGCGCGTTGTTATCATTTCCACCCGTATTCTGCACACGAGTCTCCCTCGTCTGATTTTGCATGAACTGCAAAAAGCTCCTAAACATTCCATCATTCATCGTTTGCTCGGTAACGTTGTTTACAGGAGGAATATTGCCTTCCTGTTGCACGTTCCCCTGGGTGGTGATCAAAGGTGTCTCCACGGTCTGATTTACTCCATTATTAACGTTCTCAGCTGCCATTCTTAAATTCTGCAATAAAACAAGGGTTAATAGTCATGTCATATATTATCCCTATACTCTGACCGACCAAATAAACACCAAATAAACTTAGTCAGGTCATACTAGCGAAGGAATTCCCCGTCTCTCCCCTCCTAGTTCTTGTCTCACATCTCAGCCAGGGATAATATCCCTAAGCTTTGATACCAACTGTGGCGCCCCCAAAATAGGTATACAACACCCATTCTGAGTCGCCAAATACATGGTACAGAAAGCAAACTATAACTTCAATAATACAATTGTCGTGCAAAATACGACAACACATACTGTGAGTTTAAATACAAATATTATCTTCTAGACAATATCCACACTCAAATAAATCCTCATTACAATTATTCAAACACTATTTTACAGAAATAGTGAGGACTGCTAAAACATCTTTCTAGAACCATCACTCCATACCCCGACTAGATCCTGCTATGTTCTCACCTCCTAAGAAGAAAAATGGAACAAAAAGGAAAAGGGTGAGCTCAACTAGCCCAGTAAAGAATATTATGACTAAGATAATATACAATAAATTATCGTTAGTCTTCAACAGGGAAAAATCTGATAGAATATAATCGACAACAAGTTTTAGATCAACAACTGCAGCGGAAACAGCAAACCATTAGAAGAGTCAAGTAGAGAAAGAATTCTACTATCTTCTAAGATTTAAAAGTCCATCATCAATATTTTATCCCTGTAACATCAATTAATAATCATCTTTATCCAAATATTCATCTTTGCACTACAGGCCAAAGATATTCATTTGAATCACCTGTCAGTCATGTTCATCTCAACACCTGTTCATCTTTGCACTACATGCCAAAGATATTTATCAAGTAATCATACATCTTTGCACTACAGGCCAAAGATATTCAGTAATATCATCATTTAGGATTGAGAATGATGAAAAATATCTTAAAGAGAACGAATCCAGTGAGACAGAAGGACAAATAGTAGAGATTCGTATAACAGTTTATCCAAGATCAATAATACTTCATAATAATCAATTGTGAAGCAGAATTCAAAAATAAAGATCAAAACATGGATACAATCAAAGATAATAACCATAATAGACATCTTGGACAAAAAGGAAAAATTTTATTTTTCGGTGAATAGTGTCGTATTTGTGAATAGTAACATATACGTGAATAGTAACTCCGACACAAAAAGTTCCAAATTTGATAAAAACTCATGTTAATATTTCAGCATAATGATATTGAAGAAAATAATATCATTTAAGAAGAAAATAATATCCCTTACCTCAAAATATCAGTACTTCTGGTCGGAATACCGGTATAAGGCTGAAAGAAACTTGCTCTGATGAATAGAAACTCTCAAAGTATCTGAATACTCACAAAATACACTCAATAATCTAGAGAGAGAAAGAGAGAAAACTTGTTTCTGGTGTGATTTTCAATTCTAACTTAGCCCTCTATTTATAGGAAAATGTTAGCACGCCGAAGCAGACTTAACCTGCAACCTGATGGTTTTACCTGCTACTATTCCCACCCACCACATTTGAATAAAAATTCAGCACATTTCTTCACCAACCAAGAGTGGGGCCCACCAATTCTAGATTTTTCTATCAAAATGATAAACTCCGAAAATTCAATAATTTTTGAACCAGTCATCTCGTAAAATTCATAATAAATCATACGTTCATTTTTAACGGTTCAAATTTTGTGGACATATACTCAACTTATATATGTATAACATATCCAAAAATTACCACGATCCAACGGTCAGATTAAAAATTATAACCCCCGCAAAATATCTCAAAAACCCTGATTTTTAATACCTCCATTCCGACAAAAATACTGATAAAAACCTCAACATTAACTCCTTCATTTTTAACCACAAAAATATATCCCTCATTTATATGCACATAAAATAAATATTTCCTTGTCATATAAATCAATAATTAATTATTCACAAATAATATTACAGAATCACATTTATGACAATCAGGCCGTTCCCAGGAAAGAGGGGGCTTTCCAATAAGAATTTCTCCTTACTGGCGCGCAATTAAATGACCAAACCTCTCCTTAGACAGAACTTTCTAGACATGTCCAATAATGTTATCTAATAATATTATTCAAATAATATGAATTATTGATCTGATAAAGGAAAATACTGTGCAGTGACAATTATTGAAACAACAATAATATAAAATATCAATGCAGCAATTATTGAATCAATAAAATAAAATATTGAACAATAACTACTGTAACAATTATTGAGTAGTGCCTTCTTACGTAAGAATCAATAATTGGTGCAATACCGTGTGCTCCTGTATTTTAACTACCGGGTATTCCAACAGTATTAACGGTAACAACTACGCCGTTATTTATAAATAACTTATACTTGTCGTTTTCTTCATCCAATCGCTTTCCGTTATGGGGCCCACACAAGGCTGCGCCGTCGTAAGAATATTTCCCGACAGCAAGAATATTCCACGACCAAACGAATATTCCCCGATAAAATGAATATTTTATAACCACTTGCTTATTTTGCAAAATTTGCACATTTCACCAATAACCAAAGTATTATATCAAATTAACCCCTTATTATTCACAATAATATTTAGAGAAAATTTGATTTTATTCATTAATAAGTTGGGGTCTTACAGCTTACCCGTGATCACCTTGTTTGGGTTCCTCGCATGTTGACCAGTCACGACAAACGTTCTTCCAGGAACCGTTGACTTTGACTTTTTTGGGATAGCTTTTTGAGTCACCATCCCCGCTGGACTTGGTTTTGCTATAGTGCAATCTCGAGCGATATGTCCTTCCTTTCCACAGTTATAACATACCTTAAACTGTTGTGGGCAGTTTGGGCTGATATGTCCTTCCTTTCCGCACTTATAGCATATGACCAGTGGTCGTTCTCCTCCCTTGGAACCAGTTGCTGCTAGTGTTGACGTCTTCGTATTGTCATTGTTGAATCTCCTCTTTTTAAAATCTTCTCCCGACTCGCTTCTTCTATTTTCATGGCCACGATTATCACCAGAGTGGTTGTCATTCTTGTCTGTATTTTTCTTTCTCCGCTGGTTATCATTGCTATGATGACTGCTGTCACTGGTATGATCCTGGTTGTGGTCCCTCGACTGACCGTACTCGTTATCTCTCTCTAATAATTGATCCCTGTTGACAATATCTGAATAAAGAGAAAATTTATGAGAAATAAGATATTGACGTATGCCGAGTTTCAAACCTCTCAGAAACATCCGCGTCATATGTTCCTCATTCTCCACCAAATGAGGTGCAAACCAGGACAACTCTGTAAATTTCGCCTCGTACTAGGACACCGTCATGTTATTCTGCTCCAGTCTAATAAACTCTTCCTCCTTCATATGGCGAATACTTTCGGGAAAGTACTTGTCATTGAACAGTTTCTGAAATGTCTCCCAAGACATGCTGAGTGCGGCTGGATGGGTACGCTTCACAAACTTCCACCAGTAGTCTGCCTCGCCACTAAACATAAAGGTGGCGAATGGAACCTTATGTTCCTCCGTGCATCCCAAGACATCGAATATCTTGGTAATTTGCTTGAGCCATGTTTCCGCCATGATCGGATCCGGCTTTCCCTTAAATTCTGGTGGTCCCAACTCCTTGAACTGCTTGGTCGTGACAAACTGTGAATTGCTATCATTTCTTCTTGTATTTTGAACACGAGTCTCATTTGTCTGATTTTGCATGAACTGCAAAAAGCTTCTAAACATCCTAGTGTTCATCATCTGCTCATTGGTGTTGTTCACAGGAGGAACATTGCCAGCCTGTTGCACGTTCTCCTCGTTGGTGAGTACAGGCGTCTCCACGGTTTTATTTACTCCACTGTTAACATTCTCAGTCGACATTCTCAAATACTGCCATAAAACAAGGGTTAATTAAACAAATTAACAAATCACATAATACCCCTATATAATGACCGACCAACAAATAAGCTTAGGTAGGACACACTAGCGAAGGATTTACTCGTCTCTCCCCTTCTAGTTCTATTCCCCGATCTCCGCCAGAGATCATATCCCTAAGCTCTGATGCCAACTGTGACGCCCCCAAAATAGGTATACAACACCCATTCTGAGTCGCCAAAATACATGGTACAGAAACAACTACATCTTTATTATTACAACATAAGAACTGTGAGTTTAAATACAAATATTGTCATCTAGACAATATCCACACTCAAATAAGTCCTCATTACAATTATTGATATATTATTTCACAAAAATGGTGAGGACTACTAAAATAACTTCTAGAACCATCATTCCATACCCAGACTAGTACTCGCTACATTCTCGCCTCCTGGAAAAAATGGAACAAAAAGGAAAAGGGTGAGCTCAACTAGCCCAGTAAAGAACATTATGACTAAGATAATACGGAACAAATTATCGTTAGTCTTCAACAGGGAAAAATCTAATAAAATACAATAGACAACAAGTTTTAAATCAATATTCGCAGCAAAAAATAATAATTCATAGAAGAGTTACGTAAATAATGAAATCTACTATTATCTATGAATTTAAAAATCCATCATCAATATTTTATCCCTGTAACATCAATCAATATTCATCTTTGCACTACAAGCCAAAGATATTCATCAGTTGGTCATGTTCATCTCAACACCTGTTCATCTTTGCAATACGGGCCAAAGATATTCATCAAGAAATCATTCATCTTTGCACTACAGGCCAAATATATTCAGTTATATCATCATTTAGGACTGAGGATGATGAAAAATACTTTAAAGGAAACGAATCCAGTGAAACAAAAGAATAAATATTAAGGATTCATATTTCAGCTATTCCATGTCCAAAAATTCCTCATAAATAATCATAGTGGAGTAAAATTTAAGAATGATCAAAATATGGATACAATCAAAGCTAGTATCCATAATAGATATTTTGGACGAAAAGAAGAAAATTTTATTTTTCGGTGAATAGTAACTCGTGAATAGTAACTCATGAATAGTAACTCGTGAATAGTAACTCATGAATAGTAACTCCAACATGAAAAAGTTCTAAATTTGATAAAAAGTTCCAACTAATATTTCGACATAATGATATTGAAGAAATAATATCATTTACGAAGAAAATAACATCTCTTACCTCAGCAAAATAGTACTTCTGGTTGAAATATCAGATATAGTGTTGAAGGAACTTGCACCGTATATCAACACTCAAAGTATAAAAATACTCACAAAATACGCTCGATATTATAGAGAGAGAAAGAGAGAGAAATCTTTAGTTTCTGGTGTGATTTTCAATTCTAACCTAAGCACCCTATTTATAGAAAAATGCTTAGAACACCAAAATAGAAAATTTAATAAAATATTAATATAATTATACAAATTTTCTTTAGCCCACCTTTTGGTCAAAAACACCAGCCACACATGTTAATTATGTCCAAAAATACAAAAAACGTTTTTCTCAAAATAATTAATTAAAACTCCCAAAAATCAATTATTTCGGAACTTCGGAACTTCAATAATTCATAATAAATAGCCTTTTTATCAGAAAATTTGAATCTCGCGAGTTTTTATAGGAAATTTAATTCTCTACAACTTTACAGAAGAAAGTTTTTCCAAATTATAAACAGAAATTGACCGAAATCCATAAACGGACGATTTTACAAGCTATAATCAAATTTCAGTCAATTACTGGGGTCCACCGACACACAAAATTTGTGTTAATCATTTAATGCCACAAAATACTCTTCCTCCTCATATACTCATATATCCCACATTCATTTTAAAAATATCACCATTAATATATTATTAAAATAATATATTTAAATGAATTATTTAATCAGAAAAGGATAAAATATTAATTTTCAACAATTGTCACATTTAAAAAATTTTCTCCATCTATATCCACATAAAATCAATATTTTCCTCATCATATAAATCAATAATTAATTATTCACAAAGAATATTACAGAATCACAGTACTGGCAACTAGGCCGTTCCTAGGAAAGAGGGAGCTTTCCAATAAGGATTTCTCCTTACTGGCGCACAATTATGTGACCAAACCTATCCTTAGACAGAACTTTCTAGACATTGCCAATAATGTTATCTAATAATATTATTCAGATAATATGAATTATTGCTCCGATAATGGAAGATACTGTGTAGTGACAATTATTGAAACAACAGTAATATAAAATATCAACGCAGCAATTATTGAATCAATAAAATACTGAACAGTAATTACTGTAACAATTATTGAGTAGTGCCTTCTTGCGTAAGAATTAATAATTGGTGCAATACCGTGTGCGACTGTGCAACAACGCGTATTACCGTATTTTAACCACCGGGTATTCCAACAGTATTAACGGTAACAACTACGCCGTTATTTATAAACAACTTATACTTGTCATTTTCTTCATTCAATCGCTTTCCGTTATGGGGTCCACAAAAGACTGCGCCGTCGTACGAATATTCTCCAACAGTAAAAATATTCTATGACCAAACGAATATTCCCCGACAACAATGAATATTTTATAACCATCTGCTTATTTAAAATATTTGCGCATTTTACCCATAACTAACCACATTAATCAATTCAACCCTTACTATTTCAAAATAATAAATAGAGAAAATTTAATTTCTTTTATTAATAATTTGGGGTCTTACACAGGTTTTCTGGCTTGGGACCCAGGAGTTGACTTCGACTCTAGAGGAGTATGCACGTTTGACAATGTTTCCACTTGACAAACCTTACATACATATGGCCATTGGTGACATGAGCCGTCAGTTTATGACTCTCATCGGGTTGAGGCGAAGAGTTGTACAGGATGAGATCACATCTGGCCATGTGATATCCCAGCATTTTTTGATTGACAGATTTAGCTATGAGGACAGCTATGCTCGGTATTTTGGAGATTTCACCATACCAGAGGACCAGTGGAATTTGGCCAGAGTGGATGCATTGTTGTTGTGTGTATTATCATACGTATATATGCCACGACGCATGGATGAGTTGGACATCGGCGTTATTATGGCAATGAGAGCTCTCAGGGAGGGTCGTACCATTATTCCGATGATCATGGCAGAGACACTGAGGTCGGCCACATTTTGCAGGACTTACCCTGTAGGGGTATTCACAGGTAGTTCGGTCATGCTGTACGTGTGGTTTTATGTCACACCTGAGACCGATTGGCACATTCAGATGACACGGGTATTGTTTTACCCATGAGATAGCTATGTCGTATTCCTTCTAGCCTACAGAGTGTACAGATCCTGCATCTTGGTCTGTTTTCCTAGTTGGGATTGGATATTCGTTTGCTATCGTGTTGTGTACAGGGCTCAGTTCGCCCTAAAGTTTCATTACTCATGCTCTGGGCATGGATTATCTCCCTTTGGCCATTTTGAGGGGCATGACTATTTACCACCCACTGGCCGTGATGTCACAGTTTGACTAGTTCCAGGTTGTTCACCAAAGTATGTTGCGTGGATGGAGATAGAGACTTCATCCACTACGGCAGTATCCACAGTGCCGGGTAGTGATTCAGATGATGG
The DNA here is from genome assembly GCA_016801055.1 of Panax notoginseng. Classification (NCBI taxonomy): domain Eukaryota; kingdom Viridiplantae; phylum Streptophyta; class Magnoliopsida; order Apiales; family Araliaceae; genus Panax; species Panax notoginseng. The sequence goes on along the minus strand of CM029015.1, from coordinate 168,711,754 downwards.
AGAGCCCATGGAGGACATCGATTCTCACACTGAGGAGGAGCCATTTACTGGGTTGCCAGCAGCTCTCTTAGATTCTCCCGGTACTAGTACTGTTGTGATCCAGCATTCGACACAGTACTTTGAGCAGAGTCTTCATTTGATGACCTTTGAGAGAGACCAGGGTAGAGCTCTGATCTTGACAGCTCTTGATGGGAGAGACACATCTCTGTTAGCGAGAGACGAGGCATTAGCTCGTAGAGACACCGCTGTTGTTGAGCGGGATGAGGCCATATCAGCCAAAGATGTAGTGATCGTTGAGCGAGATGTTGCCCTATCTGATAGGGATATAGTTGTTACCAACAGTACTTCAGTGAGATCCTTGACCACTGGTATGCTTGTCGAGATGAGTGCATATATTGATGAGCATCGCATCACCATGCAGATGTCCTTGGACTTGGTAGCTCATGTGGATACCCTTGTATAGGAGACCACATCGTTACCTCCTTTTTCGGAGAGAGATATTATGTTAGATCTGCGAGCCCGCATGCATACTGATCTGTAGATAGCCTTGTATTTTCCTGCACAGACTAGCTTAGCCATTTTGTCATGTACAGTTTATATTGTGTATATCAAACAGTATTATATATAGCAGAGAAATATATTTTTGATCACTTCCTTTTTAGATATGCATGGATACTTACTTGATATTTGCCTGCTTCTTCAGGGCTTGTAATCTTGATGTATTCTAAATTCCTCCTTGCTGGATGGACATTGAGTTGTCTCTGGCCAGTTCAGAATGGATCATTGATCTATGTGTATCCCTACCATCTTTGGTGTCTTGGGACTGGTTTCTGTATAGAAATGTGGAGAGGATTGTGGCTTTCCTCTCTGAGATTGACCACACCACAGATGGTCGCCAGTACTCCTATTTAGGAGGAGCCTAGTTAATTCCATATCTTATGGATTGGTATTGCTCTTCAAGGTATAACCCCAACTTAGATGGTCACCGAGTCTCCCGTTTACGTGGGGAGGTCAGGTAATTCCATCCCTTTGGTCTGAAGCCGATGAAATGTAATGGATTGAAATTTGATCCCAGTACCGTTGACAAGTATTTGTGTTTAGGTAGGGGGTTAGACTAAACCATAAATGGTTGCCTATGTACTCCTATTGAAGAGGAGATTAGGTCTGCGTAGTTCGAACCTGGTGTAAGAGGTTCAAATATGTATGTGGTAGAAAGGGTGCAGGAATGTTTTTGTTATTTTTATTTTTGTAAGGAGAAGGGTGTAGAAATGTTTTTGTTTTATTGCGACTGGGCCATATAAAATGGTTGCCTACGTACTCCTGTGTATCAAGGAGATCAGGTCGACGTAGTTCGCCCCTCAGGACGATTTGGTAGCCAACAAAAAGTTTGATCCTATGTGGAGGACAAACTGCGGGGGAAGAAAGTTTAATCCTAAGTTTAGGATAAACTGCAGGTGTTAAAAGTTTGATCCCTTATTTGGGGAAAAACTGCAAGTGTGAAAGGTTCAATCCCTAGTGGGATAATCGAAGTTGAGTAAGGGTTAAAAAACTGAGGGAAGAGAAAAGGATCTGATGATCCGAAAACCAGGCTGTTGGCTTGAAAAGTGTGTTTCCCTGAGGGGCGCAGTGTGGAAGAAAGAGTTGTATGTAGTGAAGGGTTAAAGAACCGGAGTGACTGGTGATCTGATGATCCAACACCATGATGTTTGCTTGATGGTAACTTCAGTCATAGTACCGTTTCACGGTGTCTGAGTTAATGAGTTACGAAAATTCATCGTCGTCCATTTCCTGCAATCTGAAAGCACCTCTTGTCAATACCTCCTTGACAACAAATGAGCCTTCCCAGTTAGGGTTAAATTTTCCCTTAGACTGATCTTGGTTGTCGATGATCTTCTTCAAAACCAAGTCATGTTGTTTAAATTGCCATTGCCAGACTTTTCTGTTGTAGGATCGGGCGATCCTTTATTGATATAACTGACCACAGAAAATAGTCGCGGTTCGCCTTTCGTCTATTAGAGACAATTGGTGATACCTATCTTGTACCCAATTGTCTTCATCCAGCTAAACGTCTATCAACACTCTGAGGGATTCCATTTCCATTTCTACGGGTAGCACTGCTTCCATCCCGTAGGTTGATGCACAGGGGGTTGCCCCAGTTAAAGTGCACATTGATGTTTTGTAGGCTAACAGAGTAAGAGGCAATATGTCAGGCCAGCATTTGTAGTTGGCGGATATCTTTTGCATGATCTTCTTGATGTTTTTGTTAGCCGCTTCAATAGCACCATTTATCTTTGGACGGTAGATGACAGAGTTAAGGTGTTTGATGTGGAATTTGATGCATAACTCCTCCATCATTTTGTTGTTGAGGTTCTTAGCATTATCTAATACAATTACCTCTGGTTGTCCATATCGACAAATGACATTATTTTTGATGAAAGCAATGATTACTTCTTTGGTAACCCTAGGGAAGGAGGCTGCATCTACCCACTTGGTGAAGTAATCGATCACGGTGAAGATAAATCGATATCCATTACAGGCTTTGGGCCCGATGGGCCCGATCACGTCCATTCCCCACATTGAGAAGGTCCAAGGCGAACTCATATTGTGGAGCTCCCGTGGAGGGGCGTGGATAGCATTCCCATGAATTTGGCATTGATAACATCTCCTGACGTGGTCATTGCAGTCAGTTTTGAGAGAGAGCCAGTAATGTCCCGTTCTAAGGATCTTCTTTACAAGTAGAGGGCCACTCATGTGTGGGCCACAGACTCCACCATGAACCTAATCCATGAGTCTCTGAGCTTGGTCCTTGTCCAGGCATCTGAGGAGACCTAATCCTGCATCTCTTTTGTAGAGTGCATCTCCGCTCAAGTAGATTTTATAGCAAGTCGATGAATCCGCCTTTTCTCAGTCAGGCTCGCCTCAGCGGGTGTAGATCCATCTCGCAAGTACTCCTTGATATATTGATACCAAGGTTGTTGGATGGGAGGTAGCTCATCCGATACTTCTCCAACATAGTTCCCATAGGTTGGTGCCTTTTGCAGGGCCAATGTGACACTTGGCATGTGTTCCTTGTCAGGTATGTGAATCAAGGAGGGCAAAGTTGCTAGTGCATCTACGAAGTCATTCCTATTACGAGGAATGTGTAGAAAGGAGATCTCTTCGAACTCCGAAGCCATTTATAAAACTTGTCGATGGTAAGGCAGTAAATGTAGCTCTTTGGTTTGATAGATTCTCGTGGATTGTTTGACTACTAACTCTGAATCCCAAAAGACAGTTAACCGTCGGATGCCCATTGAACAGGCAAGTTTTAGCCCGATGATATAGCCTTCATACTCAGCTGTGTTGTTGGTGCTGACAAACTACAATTTGACGGCGATGGGATACTGTTCCCCCATACCGTTCCCCCATACCGTATACTAGAACTGCTCTAGCTCCATAACCTTCCGTATTGACAGGTCCATCAAAATACATGTTCCATGTTTGGCATGTATCGTACTGATGGTGTTATTGAATTGTCATTACCTCTTCATTGGGGAAGTATGTTTCCAAGGGTTTGAAATCCCCTGAAGGTGCGGTGGCCAGTTGATCCACGATTCCTTGACCTTTAATGGACTTTTGCATCACGTAAACGATGTTAAAATGTTGCAAAATAAACTGCCATCTGGACAGTTGACAATTCAGTATGGGTTTATTGAACACATACTTGAGAGGATCCACGTGGGATATGAGATGGGTTGTGTGCCCATGGAGGTAATGCTGTAACCTTATGGCAGCCCGTGCTAAAGTACAACAAGTCTTCTCAATTAGAGTGTACTTGTGTTCACTGTTGCTGAATCTTTTGTTGAGGTAATAGATAGCTCGTTCTCGGCCTCTATCGTCTTTCTGACCCAGAATGCAGCCCATGGCATTGCCACTTATGAACAGGTATATGAACAGGGGAACATCATCCCTGGGTGGTATCAAGACATGAGCTTTGACTAGTTGCTCTTTGATTGTAAGGAAGGCCTTCTAGCACTCATCATTCCATTTCATGGAGGAGTTCTTCCTTAATAGCTTGAAGATAGGCTCACAGGTTGCTGTGAGTTGAGAAATGAACCTACTAATGAAGTTGACTCTTCCCAAAAATCCCCGTATTTCCTTCTCTGTCTGAGGAATGGGCATTTTAGTGATGGCCAGGATTTTGGTGGGATCCAGCTCAATCCCTTTGTGGCTGACTAGAAATCCTAGCAACTTGCATGATTTAATGCCAAAGGCGCACTTGGCTGGATTCAACTTCAAGTTGTACTTACGCAGCCTGTTGAAGAGTTTTTTGAGATGGTCTAGGTGGTCTTCCTCCCTTCGGGATTTAACAATAATGTCATCCACGTAGATCTCTATCTCTTTGTGCATTAAGTCGTGGAAAAGAGCCATCATGGCTTGCTGATAGGTAGCTCCGGTATTGATGAGGCCGAAAGACAACCGTCTATAACAAAAGGTTCCCCAAGGTGTGATGAAAGTAATTTTCTCACGATCCTCCTTAGCAACCATGATTTGATGATACCCTGCAAAGCAATCAGCGAAGGAGTACATGACGTATTGAGCAGTATTATCAATAAGAATGTGGATAAATGGCATGAGAAAGCTATCTTTAAGGCAAGTTTTATTCAGATCCTGATAAGCCACGCAAACTCGCACCTTTCCTCTAGGCTTTGGTATGGGAACGATGTTGGATATCCATTCAGAATATGTGGACACCATGATAATACCAGATTGAAATTGTTTCACAATTTCTTCTTTCACCTTTAAACTGCACTCAGGTTTTAATCGCCTGAGTTTCTGCTTGACTGGCTTGAATCCCTCTTTAATGGGAAGACGATGAAGGACAATGTCAGTGGACAAACCCACCATGTCTTCATGAGACCATACAAACACATCCTGGAATTGGGTTAGTAGTGTAACCATGTCATTCCTCTAGTTTGGGGTAATGTCTGAACCAATCTGGATTAACTTAGGGCTTTTTAAGGTTCCGAGATTAAAGGAGGTGGTTTGATCAAGGTTAGGTTTAGGTTTGTCTTCGACCCATTCTTTGATCTCCTAAGCCACCTTAATGTCCTCTTGTATTTCCATCAAGTATGAGTCCAGCTTTTCATCAAAGTTACAATCATTGTGGAGAAGAGGCATCTTATCAGCAAGTGCAGGCACATCTAAGTTCAGAGTCCTGAAACAGAATATGCTTTCACTTAATATATATGAAACTGTTTAATCATATAAAATGTTAGCATGTACGGACAAAACAACTACTAATACTGTACAGAAAAGTAAGCAGTTATTATATCTACAGGGCAGAAAGAAGTCTTGCCCGTTTTACCCTTGTTGACCAATGCAAGGAGTGTTGCTCCAATTGGCAAAGGCAAAGTCCTGGTGGACTACAGTGATGGAGGGACTGTCATCGTCCTCCTTTTCCCGAATGATGACCATTACGTCTGGGCAATCATCGTCTGGGGTGTATCTGTTTGTATGTTCATCATGGACAATGACGCGTACTCCTGACTTCATTCGGACGATGTCTTGTTTAATTCTTCATTCCTCTTCTTCCACCTTGGGATCTGGAACAAAGACTTCCTTCTCCTTTACAAGTATCGGTTTGGGAAATAACATAGCTATTACATTGGCTGGCACCTTTACCGGAAGTTGTGCGGACTCTGGATTTATAGGTGGAGATAGTCGCCGTGTGGCTAAAACTGAAGGAATCTGCTTATGATTATGAGGATTCCTGTAACTGGAACTGGCAGAATAGCCTAGCTTGGCTGTCCCAATTTGACTGGACACTTGAATCGGGTGCTTAATACCCTGATAACTTTTACCCAGCCCTTGTCCCAGCTGGTGTCCTAATGACATCATTTCTTGAGTAGCTGCCATCACTTTGGGAGAAATCTTGGGTATGCGAAATTGCGTCCCAATGGAATGATATTGAGTGTTGCTCACTTCCAAAGCATGAAAACTGACCGGCTCAACATCTGAATTGAACTGATGAGTGGCATTTCACTTTATTCAGGACATTCCGGCTCAGCGTTGACAGTGACTAGGCTACTGTTGATAATGTATTTAAATTGCTGATGAAGAGTGGAAGGGACTACCCCAGCCATGTGAATCCACGGTCTCCCCAGAAGTAGGTTGTATCCTGTATTTATTTTGAGCACGTGAAAAGATGCACATAATGTATGGGGACCAATTTCAATTGGCAGCTCATTCTCTCTGACTGAATTCTGACGGGATCCATCAAAAGCTTTAATAATCGTATGGCTGCTTTGGATCCGTTTGAGATTGATGTTCATCTTTACCAACGTAGCGTAATGACATATATTTAGAGACAAACCTCCATCTATTAAAACTCCAGCTAACATGTATCTGGAGGACAAAACCGTAATGTGTAACGGCTTACAATGACCGGTCCCTTCGGGCGGTATGTCATCATCAGTGAAAGATATCACATTTTTGTTGAAAATGTGATCAACCAGATATTGAAATGTTTTCACATCCACTGATTTCGGCAAGTATGCTTCTTCCAAAACCTTTAATAGAATCTTCTTGTGATCCTAAGAAGTTAAAACCCAGTTCAGTATTAAAATTTGATGTGGAGCTTCTCTTAAGCTTAAAACCACCTTGGCTTCATTATGACCCATAATACGGAGGAATTTTTCAATCTTCTTCATGGGAATTTTCCCCTTTGATTTGATGGTAGGTTTTAATACCCGTTGGGGAAGACACAGTGGATTTTCCTTCGACACTATACTAGTTATATGAGAGGTGGATCCTTCAGCTTCTCCGTAATTCCAGGGGACTTTTTGTAAGATGATAACAGGATATTGTGGTCTGAATGGTAAGTTGATTGGCTCTGGAACAGCCACTTTCAAAGGATTGTCAATTCCTTTGAGTTGAATTACTTGTATTGTGAATGGTTTGACAGTCCCATTAGCCTCAGCGGATATAACTGCTACCAGTCCCTTCTATTTAGTAGGACAAGTATTTTCACTCTCAAATAGCACAGTATCATTGTCTGCCAGTTACAGGACACCGCTATCAATTAGATTCTGAAGAAGGTGGTGGAGTGCCCATCATTCTTCTGTGCTGTGACCGCGAGAATGGGAGTGATACTGACATACTCCATTAGAATTAAACCACCCTGAATGGGGATTGAGTGGAGGTATAAGGGAAGTGATCCTTCCTTCATTGATTAGCATCTGAAGTATCTCCTCTATAGGTTGGCCCAGGTATGTAAATTCCCTTCTATTGGCAAAATCTCGACAGGCTTTGGCAGTGGCTCTCTTCGTCACTTTGTCCTCCATTGTTTTATATTTTGAAGGTGACGAAGGAGTATTCATAACCAAGGGGAGGAGACTAGCGTACTTATGTCTAACTAATTGGCGTGTGACTTGATGCTGATAGGTCACCAATTCAACCAATTGCTCAATCTATTTACACAGAGCTTTCATCTTTCGTTCCATCATTAACTAGAACTTTGCACAATCCCATTTGTCAACACTGTCTTTGATGATCTGAGATGATTCACAGTTAAATTGGAACTCTGTCCACTACTCCAATTAATCATGTTGACTTCTTCCTCTTTGTGTTGAGGAAGAGGGTTGTCTTGTACGTGAGGTTGATCTGGTTTGGTGACCATGATCTCACTGTTGTCTATCAAATCTTGGATCTTGTGTTTTAAGGCCCAATAATCTTGAGTATCATGTCCAGGTGCCCCGGCATGATAAACACATTTCCGAGCAGCATTGAAACCCCTCCCATTAGGGTTGGATGGTGGAAGAAGATGCGTAATTTTCTTCTGAGCGGTCAGAAGATTGAGAATGTTCTCAAGCGAGTCCCCTAAGGGTGTGAATACTCGAGGGCATTTGGCTTCTCCACTTTTAGGCAATGGAGGGTTTGAAGACTGTGTTTGAAAGGGAGTTTAATTTCTCCTCTGAATAGGAATATTCTGATTGCCCTTTTGACCTTGTAGTACTAAGGAAACATCCTCCTCTTTCTTTTTATGGACTCTTCGGGGGTTATTTCCAGAACTTATGGATTGGATGTGTTCAGCAATAGCTTTAAGAGCGGCTAGGTCTTGAATATTTCCTGATTTTAACCCCATCTCAGCCATCTCTCCATGTTTGTTCATTTCAGAAAACGGTTTACCAATGCCAGCTAAAACTCTCTTATAGAAAGGAGCTTCTTGTATGTCGATAAAGGTCATAACCATTTCTGACTCTGTCATAGAAGGAATCACTTGAGTAGCAAGGCACCTCCACCTTTGAGCATACTCTCTGAAAGACTCATTAGACTATTTCTTGACCTTGGTAATCTGGTACCGGTCAGGAACCATCTGAGACTGGAAGCTATATTGCGTGAGGAAGGCATGAGCTAGTTCCTCCCAACTATGAATCTTTGAATTATCTAATCTGGTATACCAGGAACGGGCTTCTCTAGTCAGACTCTTTCGGAACAGCTGCATTCTGAGCTTCTCGTCTTCTGCATAAAATCCAAGTTCTCCAATGAACACCTTTAAATGTGTGTAACGATCTCCTAACCCGTCATATTTTTTAAAGTCAGGAGTTTTGAACTTCTCTTGATAATGAACACCAGGGAATATACAAAGATCAGTATATGAGACACTCCCATGTGCTCCAATTCTTTTGATAGAACGAAGGGTTTCTTCCATTTGAAGGACCTTTTTCCTGATGTCACCGGTGTCTAGATCTCCTTTGAGATGGGTGGTACAATGAATTTTATCAGAACCTTGGGTTCCTCCATGTGTAGAGGATTCAGCATGTATGGGTATCTTCGTACCCTGAGTAGACTGATGTAGTTCTTTCAGAAAAACAACCAAATCTGTGATTTGTTTACTTAATCCATCAAATTCTTCGCGAGAAATTGGATTAGATTGGTCAGATAAAGACATGATTGGTTGTAGGCCTGCGACCTTTTTGGACTTTGACCGGGTAATAGGTCCGATTGCTTCCCTGCGATAAAACTTGCATAGTTTAGTCTTAGGGATTGTGTAAATGTCTACATGTTATGTGATGTGTCCGTTTTAGGATTATTATCCTGCAAAACCGATGTTAGCTGTTTGTAATACAAGATAGCATGTTAATTTAAATATGCACAGTTTTCTTCATATTTCTCATTACATGGAGATGAATATGGAATGAAATTACAAGTAATTGACTTTACGAGTAATTTGAAATAAGAAAGCATGAAGAGACTTTCCTCCACGTTTGGTTTATCAGAGGCTAACCTATCTTAGGTTACTCTAGTGGCTTTTTGGCATGAAGGTTCCCAAATCATCGCAATTTACTCAACAGGAAGTTAATCCGGTCTTTCAACTGGAGCGAATTGGGGTGGTGCCTTTCCTGAGCCTAGTTGGAATTAGTCTTCCTATAAGTCCAGTAATCAAACACCGATAGGATAGCCTCCCGATGGAGGAACCACACAGCATATATTCACATACAACATGTCTCACCGTTTAAGAAAATGATGACAAGTGCGAAGCACTAATATCACAGATAGATATTTTATAGTGCAGTTTAAAAAATGCATTTGTACACATTCATCATAAATGTAAATGCAACATCCACACACAAGCATATAACATTTTTGAAAAGCTTGTAATAGCGGCTTAAGTCCTCTTACTGGTTGTCCCCAGCAGAGTCACCACCTGTCAACGTCGGGATTTTTATTTGTCCCTTTTCTATTCTTGTTCTTTTGTGTTCTCATGTTAGGTGAGATTTGTTTGAAAAAATAAGCGAAAAAGGTCCGACATGTATATGTCGACGATTGGACTATAAGAGTCGCCAGTTGATTTTTTAACTGGTTGTACCAATACAACCGAGAAAAAGTTTGCACATTGACCCAGTGATGTGACACTACTAACTGGGTCTGTGAAACTGAGATTTATTAGGGTTCGGGGACTTGCTTATGTGGAGGGAAGGTGTTAGGCACCCCCCAACATCCGTGATGCCACAGTGACCGCCACTTTTTAAGAAACTGTTATATGAATATGTGTGTGTGTGTGTGTGTGGGTCAATGTGCTATTATTTAGAAGTAGTGTTATGCCTCGTTCGCACCTATATACAAAGGGTTTGAATTTATAAAAAAATTCAGTTTTAAACAAGATATAGCAGTGATGTTTTATAAAAAAAGGTTTTTCAAACCATGTGCTCAATAGTAATTGAGACCTTTGATACTTCTATTTTATTAAATGTTCGGCTTGATTGCTTTTATTTTCGAGATGCGAAGCATCTTTGAGAAAATAATGTACAAAGCAGTGCCGAATTCCTCGTGGGTATGAAAACCATATGAGGAAATCCAAGCACCGTGAATAAATTTACAAGCTGCTTATAGCTGGAAATGTCCATCACGGGAACCGAATCTAGATTCAATATTCTGAATCTGTGATCACATGATTCCTAGGCTCACATGATACCGAAGTTTATATGAAAGTTGTAAGCTGTTATATATATAAAAATTGTAAATATATATATACAGATATGAGCAACCACCACGAAGCACCTCCATGGGGGATCGAAAATATAAATATATAAAAGCGGTGAATATATATATATATATATATATATATATATATATATATATGATCAACCACCACGAAGCACCTCCATGGGGGATCAGAAATGTAAATAAAGCTGTAAAAGCGATCAACCGCCATGGAGGAAACTCCAGGCAGGACAAAATGTACAGAAAGCAATAAAAACGATCAATCGCCACGAAGTAAACTCTAGGCGTGACGAAATGTATATATATATATATATATATATATATATATATATATATATATATATATACACACACGAAAGCAATTAAACGCTCCAGACGTAAGTCTAAGCTCAATCGAGGCATAACTCGATAATGTTAGTCCATATATATAAATATATATATATATATATATATATATATATATATATATATACAAACTGAAATGAAATCACGGACCGAAGTCTGGGTATACACACACAACATGACTCTCAATGTGAAGAATAGTGTGTGCAAAGATGAAGAGAAAGGCTTTAAAGTGTGAAAGAAGGCTTACAGTGGGCTGCCAAAGAAGACTTCTATAGCTTTAAGCGGATGAACAATCGACTCCCGCCGGTACAAAAATAGCTATATCTGAGCTTGCAAGTTTTTAAAATGACAAAGCACTTAGTTTAGGGTGTGTACATAGCAAATTGGACAGGGCTTCCTCACCTTTTTCTCTTACAAAATGACCACCCCAAGCTCTCTATTTATAGAGGGGGGGAGCCGCAGATGTACCAGCGGCTGTTCGGGGTGCCCCAGGCTTCATGGGTCTCGCCGTCTCGAAGTACGTGCACGCATGCAACGTGATATTTGCTCGAACATTCAAAACTTCAATCCGGGCATCCGACTGAGGTGTATATGTAAGACCCCAACTTATTAATGAATAAAATCAAATTTTCTCTAAATATTATTGTGAATAATAAAGGGTTAATTTGATATAATACTTTGGTTATGGGTGAAATGTGCAAATTTTGAAAAATAAGCAAGTGGTTATAAAATATTCATTTTGTCGAGGAATATTCGTTTGGTCGTGGAATATTCTTGATGTCGGGGAATATTCGTACGACGGCGCAACCTTGTGTGGGCCCCATAACGAAAAGCGATTGGATGAAGAAAATGACAAGTATAAGTTATTTATAAATAACGGCGTAGTTGTTACCGTTAATACTGTTGGAATACCCGGTGGTTAAAATACAGTAGCACACGGTATTGCACCAATTATTGATTCTTACGTAAGAAGGCACTACTCAATAATTGTTACAGTAGTTATTGTTCAATATTTTATTTTATTGATTCAATAATTGTTGCGTTAATATTTTATATTATTATTGTTTCAATAATTGTTGTTGCACAGTATTTTCCATTATCAGATCAATAATTCATATTATTTGAATAATATTATTAGATAACATTGTTGGCAATGTCTAGAAAGTTCTGTCTAAGGAGAGGTTTGGTCATCTAATTGCGCACCAGTAAGGAGAAATGCTTATTGGAAAGCCCCCTCTTTCCTGGGAAAGGCCTGGTTGTCATAAATGTGATTCTGTAATATTATTTGTGAATAATTAATTATTAATTCATATGATAAAGAAATATTTATTTTATGTGGATATAAATGTGGGATATATTTTTGTGGTTAAAAATGAAGGAGTTAATGTTGAGGTTTTTATCAGTATTTTTGTCGGAATGGAGGTATTAAAAATTAGGGTTTTTGAGATATTTTACGGGGGTTATAATTTTTAATCCGACCATTGGATCGTGGTAATTTTTGGATATGTTATACATATATAAGTTGAGTATATGTCCACAAATTTTGAACCGTTAAAAATGAGCGTATGATTTATTATGAATTTTACGAGATGACTGATTCAGAAATTGTTGAATTTTTGGAGTTTATCATTTTGATGGAAAATTCTAGAATTGGTGGGCCCCACTCTTGGTTGGTGAAGAAATTTGCTGAGATTTTTATTCAAATGTGGTGGGTGGGAATAGTAGCAAGTAAAGCCATCAGGTTGTAGGTTAAGTCTGCGTCGGCGTGCTAAACTTTTCCTATAAATAGAGGGCTAAGTTAGAATTGAAAATCACACCAGAAACAAATTTTCTCTCTTTCTATCTCTATATTATTGAGTGTATTTTGTGAGTATTTAGATACTTTGAGAGTTTCTATTCATCAGAGCAAGTTTCTTTTAGCCTTATACCGGTATTCCGACCAGAAGTACTGATATTTTGAGGTAAGGGATATTATTTTCTTCTTAAATGATATTATTTTCTTCAATATCATTATGCTGAAATATTAACATGAGATTTTATCAAATTTGGAACTTTTTGTGTCGGAGTTACTATTCACGTATACGTTACTATTCACGAATATGGCACTATTCACCGAAAAATAAAGTTTTCCCTTTTTGTCAAATATGTCTATTATGGTTACTATCTTTGATTGTATCTATGTTTTGATCTTTATTTTTGAATTCTGCTTCACAATTGATTATTATGAAGTATTATTGATCTTGGATAAACTGTTATACGAATCCTTACTATTTGTCCTTCTGTCTCACTGGATTCGTTCTCTTTAAGATATTTTTCATCATCCTCAGTCCTAAATGATGATATTACTGAATATCTTTGGCATGTACTGCAAAGATGTATGATTACTTGATGAATATCTTTGGCCTGTAGTGCAAAGATGAACAGGTGTTGAGATGAACATGACTGACAGGTGATACAAATGAATATCTTTGGCCTGTAGTGCAAAGATGAATATTTGGATAAAGATGATTATTAATTGATGTTAAAGGGATAAAATATTGATGATGGACTTTTAAATCTTAGAAGATAGTAGAATTCTTTCTCTACTTGACTCTTCTAATGGTTTGCTGTTTTCGCTGCAGTTGTTGATCTAAAACTTGTTGTCGATTATATTATATCAGATTTTTCCATGTTGAAGACTAACGATAATTTATTGTATATTATCTTAGTCATAATATTCTTTACTGGGCTAGTTGAGCTCACCCTTTTTCTTTTTGTTCTATTTTTCTTCTCAGGAGGTGAGAACATAGCAAGATCTAGTCGGGGTATGGAGTGATGGTTCTAGAAAGATGTTTTAGTAGTCCTCACTATTTCTGTAAAATAGTGTTTGAATAATTGTAATGAGGATTTATTTGAGTGTGGATATTATCCAGAAGACAATATTTGTATTTAAACTCACAGTATGTGTGTCGTATTTTGCACGACAATTGTATTATTGAAGTTGTAGTTTGCTTTCTGTACCATGTATTTGGCGACTCAGAATGGGTGTTGTATACCTATTTTGGGGGCGTCACAGTTGGTATCAAAGCTTAGGGATATGATCCCTGGCTGAGATGTGAGATAAGAAGTAGGAGGGGAGAGACGGGGAATTTCTTCGCTAGTATGACCTGACTAAGTTTATTTGGTATTTATTTGGTCGGCCAGAGTATAGGGATAATATATGACATGACTATTAACCCTTGTTTTATGGCAGTATTTAAGAATGGCAGCTGAGAACGTTAATAATGGAGTAAATCAGACCGTGGAGATACCTTTGATCACCACCGAGGGGAACGTGCAACAGGAAGGCAATATTCCTCTTGTAAACAACGTTACCGAGCAAACGATGAATGATGGAATTTTTAGGATCTTTTTGCAGTTCATACAAAATCAGACTAGGGAAACTCGTGTGCAGAATACGGGTGGAAATGATAACAACGCGCGGTTTGTCACAGCAAAGCAGTTCAAAGAATTAGGACCACCAGAATTTAAGGGAAAGTCAGATCCGATCATGGCGGAAACGTGGGTCAAGCAAATTACCAAGATATTCGATGTCTTGGGATGCACGGAGGAACAAAAGGTTACATTCGCCACCTTTATGTTTCGCGGTGAGGCAGACTACTGGTGGGAGTCTGTGAAGCGTACCCAGCCTGACGCACTCAATATGTCCTGGGAAACATTTCAAAAACTGTTCAATGACAAGTACTTTCCTGAAAGTATTCGTAATGTGAAGGAGGTGGAGTTTATCAGACTAGAACAAAACAACATGACGGTGTCCCAGTACGAGGCGAAGTTTGCAGAGTTATCCAGGTTTGCACCTCATTTGGTCGAAAATGAGGAATGAATGACAAGGATGTTTCTGAGAGGTCTAAAACTCGAGATTTGGCAATATCTTATCTCTCATAAATTTTCTTTATATTCAGATGTTATAAACAGGGCTCAATTATTAGAGCGAGATAATGAGTATGTGCAACCGAGGGACCACAACCAGGGTCATACCGGTGGCGGCAGTCATCGAAGCAATAAAAACCAGTAAGGAGGAAAATATTCGGACAAAAGCGGTAACCACTCTGGTGGTAATCGTGGTCGTGATAATAGAAGGAGCGAGTCGGGAGGAGATTTCAAGAAGAGAAGGTACAACAATGATAACGTGAAGACGTCAGCACAAACATCAACTGTTTCTAGGGGCAGAGAACGACCACCGGTCGTATGTTATAAATGTGGGAAAAAGGGACATATCAACCCAAACTGCCCACAACAATCCAAGGTATGTTATAACTGTGGAAAGGAGGGTCATATAGCTCGAGAGTGTTCTGTAGCAAAACCAAGTTCAGCGGGGATGGTGACTCCAAAAGTTGTCCCGGATATGTCGAAATCAGCGGTTCCTGGAAGGGCGTTTGTCGTGTCTGGCCAAAACATAAGAAACCCGAACGAGGTGATCACGGGTAAGCTAATCTTGAATTCTTGCGAAGTTTATACTTTACTAGATACTGGTTCTACCCATTCTTTTATCTCTCCTACTTGTGCTCAACGTTTAAACTTAACTCCAGAGAAATTGGACTTTAACTTATCTGTTGAAACTCCGTTGGGTGAAACCTTCGTTACATCTACAGTTTATAAATCTTGCATGATCCAAGTTGGCACTATCACATTACCTGTTGATCTTATCTCTTTAAAGATACTTGCTTTTGATGTGATTTTAGGAATTGATTGGTTAACCACTCATCATGCTAAAATTGATTGTTTTTCTAAGGTTGTTAGTTTTCATATTCCTAATCAACCTGTCATACGAATTCAAACTACTAAACCACTAAAATCAGTCACTGTCATATCAAGCCACAAAGCTATTCGTTTATTGAAAAACGGATGTCAAGCTTTCTTAGCCCATGTTATGGATTTGAACAAAGACAAGTCAGATTTGAATAATATTTCTATTGTTAGAGAATTTCCCGATGTATTTTCTGAAGAACTTCCTAGTCTACCCCCAGAACGTGAAGTTGAATTCTTTATTGACCTTGAACCCGGTACAAAGCCCATTTCTAAAAATCCATATCGAATGGCTCCTATTGAACTTCAGGAGTTAAAAGTCCAACTACAGGAGTTGTTGGACATCGATTTTATTCGTCCTAGTATGTCTCCTTGGGGTGATCCTATTTTATTCGTAAAGAAGAAAGACGGGAGTATGCGACTTTATATTGACTATCGAGAATTGAACCATGTCACCATCAAGAATAGGTATCCGCTACCTCGTATTGATGACCTATTCGACCAGTTACAAGGAACACAATTCTTTTCAAAGATCGACCTTCGTTCTGGATATCATCAGCTGAAGATTAAAATTGAGGATATTCCAAAGACTGCCTTCAGAACTCGGTACGGCCATTATGAATTCTTAGTCATGTCTTTTAGATTGACTAATGCTCCTACTGCCTTCATGGATATGATGAACCATGTATTCAAAGAATATTTGGATCAGTTCATTGTTGTCTTTATTGATGGCATTCTTATCTATTCCAAAAGCCGTGAAGATCATGAGCGCCATTTGAAGCTTGTACTGTAAAGGCTTCGTGAAAATAAGCTATATGCCAAATTGAAGAAATGCGAGTTCTGGCTTGAGGAAGTAGCATTCCTTGGGCACATGGTGTCAAAACATGGAGTATCTGTCGACCCGAGGAAGATTGAAGCCATACAAAGTTGGGAGCAACCGAAGTTGGTAACCGAAGTACGTAGCTTTCTGGGCTTAGCTGGTTATTATCGGAGATTTGTGGAAGGATTTTCTCGAATCGCTACTCCGTTAACTCAGCTGACTCGAAAAGATACAAAATTCGTATGGAGTGAGGAATGCGAGAAGAGTTTCCAAGAACTCAAGAGGAGACTCATTTCGGCACCTGTTCTGACAATACCATCTGGTTCAGATGGATTTGTTATCTACAGCGATGCTTCAGGCAAAGGGTTAGGATGTGTTCTCATGCAACATGGGAAAGTCATAGCCTATGCCTCACGACAACTCAAAAAATATGAGAGAAATTATCCTACTCATGATTTGGAGTTGGCAGTAGTCGTTTTTGCGTTGAAGATCTGGAGACACTACCTGTACGGGGAGAAAGTGGAGATCTATACAGATCATAAAAGCCTCAAATATTTCTTCACCCAAAAGGAACTCAACATGCGGCAGCGACGTTGGCTCGAGCTGTTGAAAGATTACGATCATACCATTCAATACCATCTAGGAAAATCAAACGTAGTAGCTGACGCATTGAGTAGAAGATCATATGCAGGTACGAGTGCAATGTTGTTAAAACAAAGGCCCATTTTATATGACTTGCAAAGGATGGAGATAGAGATGAAGGCTCCAAGTACCCACATGATGATATCAAATATACGAGTAGAACCGACTTTAATCGATAAAGTTAAAGCTGCTCAAGCTACGGACATGGAGCTGATGCGTATGAAGAAGAAAGTGCAAGAAGGTGCTATTCTAGAAGCAAGAATCGATGAAGAAGGAATACTTCGAGTCAACTCCAGACTTTGTGTTCCTAACGATTTTTACTTGAAGCATAGAATAATGATGTAGGCACACAACACACCATTTGCAATCCATCCTGGGAGTACCAAAATGTATCACGATCTTCGACATACATTTTGGTGGAGTAATATGAAAAGAGAGATCGCGGAGTTTATCTCGAGATGTTTAACTTGTCAACGTGTAAAAGCGGAGCATCAAGTACCAAAGGGTCCATTGCAATCACTTGAGATTCTGAAATGGAAGTGGGAACACATTACTATGGATTTTGTTACGGGTCTTCCCAAGGTTTCTCAAGGCATAGATGCGATTTGGGTTATTGTTGATAGATTAACCAAGTCCGCTCATTTCTTACCGATACGTGAGACTTATTCCCTTGAACGTCTAGCTAGTATGTATGTGAACGAGATTGTGAGATTGCATGGCATGCCAGTATCAATAGTTTCGGATCGTGACCCAAGATTCACTTCACGATTTTGGGTTAGCTTGCAGAAAGCTATGGGCACGGATTTACGATTCAGTTCGGCATACCATCCTCAAACGGACGGACAATCAGAGAGGACTATTCAAACTCTTGAAGAGCTATTAAGACTTTGTGTCCTAGATCTCAAAGGGAGTTGGGATAAGTACCTACCATTGGTAGAATTCTCCTATAACAACAGTTATCAGGCGAGCATAGGTGTGGCTCCATTCGAGGCATTGTATGAAAGAAAATGTCGTTCTCCAGTATGCTGGGACGAGGTGGGTGAAGCAACATTGTTGGGACCAGAGTTGGTACGTATTACTACAGAGAAGATCCAAACGATTCGACAACGTATACAAACGGCACAGGATCGACAAAAGAGTTATGCGGATCTTCATCGGAAGGACGTGGAATTTAATATTGGGGATCATGTATTGTTACGTGTTGCACCATGGAAGGGAGTTACAAGATTTGGGAAGAGAGGAAAGCTCAATCCAAGATTTGTTGGTCCATTTGAGATTCTTGAGCGAATAGGAAATGTGGCATATAGACTCGCATTACCTCCAAGCATGTCTCGTGTTCATAATATTTTTCATATATCTATGCTTCGTAAATATGTTAAAGACCCGAACCACAATATTGAGTTAGAACCAGACGAGATAGCTGAAGATTTAATGTACGAGGAGGTACTTGTTAAGATCTTGGATAGGAAAGAGCATGTCCTACGCACGAAGGTTATACCACAAGTTAAGGTTTTGTGGAGAAACCATGCTATTGAAGAAATGACCTGGGAGTTGGAATCAAAAATGAAAGCGAGGTATCCTCACCTTTTTGAAACATCAGGTACGTACGTCAATTTCGAGGACGAAATTTCATAAGGAGGGGAGGTTGTAAGACCCCAACTTATTAATGAATAAAATCAAATTTTCTCTAAATATTATTGTGAATAATAAGGGGTTAATTTGATATAATACTTTGCTTATGGGTGAAATGTGCAAATTTTGCAAAATAAGCAAGTGGTTATAAAATATTCATTTTGTCGAGGAATAATCGTTTAGTCGTGGAATATTCTTGCTGTCGGGGAATATTCGTACGACGGCGTAGCCTTGTGTGGGCCCCATAACGGAAAGCGATTGGATGAAGAAAACGACAAGTATAAGTTATTTATAAATAACGGCGTAGTTGTTACCGTTAATACTGTTGGAATACCCGGTGGTTAAAATACAATAGCACACGGTATTGCACCAATTATTGATTCTTACGTAAGAAGGCACTACTCAATAATTGTTACAGTAGTTATTGTTCAATATTTTATTTTATTGATTCAATAATTGTTGCGTTGATATTTTATATTATTGTTGTTTCAATAATTGTTGTTGCACAGTATTTTCCATTATCAGATCAATAATTCATATTATTTGAATAATATTATTAGATAACATTATTGGCAATGTCTAGAAAGTTCTGTCTAAGGAGAGGTTTGGTCATCTAATTGCGCGCCAGTAAGAAGAAATCCTTATTGGAAAGCCCCCTCTTTCCTAGGAACGGTCCTGGTTGTCATAAATGTGATTCTGTAATATTATTTGTGAATAATTAATTATTGATTCATATGATAAGGAAATATATTATTTTATGTGGATATAAATGAGGGATATATTTTTGTGGTTAAAAATGAAGGAGTTAATGTTGAGGTTTTTATCAGTATTTTTGTCGGAATGGAGGTATTAAAAATCAGGGTTTTTAGATATTTTGCGGGGTTATAATTTTTAATCCGACCGTTGGATCGTGGTAATTTTTGGATATATTATACATATATAAGTTGAGTATATGTCCACAAATTTTGAACCGTTAAAAATGAACGTATGATTTATTATGAATTTTACGAGATGACTGGTTCAGAAATTGTTGAATTTTCGGAGTTTATCTTTTTGATGGAAAATTCTACAATTAGTGGGCCCACTCTTGGTTGGTGAAGAAATGTGCTGAGATTTTTATTCAAATGTGGTGGGTGGGAATAGTAGCAGGTAAAGCCATCAGGTTACAGGTTAAGTCTGCTTGGGCGTGCTAACATTTTTTAATAAATAGAGGGCTAAGTTAGAATTGAAAATCACACCAGAAACAAGTTTTCTCTCTTTCTCTCTCTGGATTATTGAGTGTATTTTGTGAGTATTTAGATACTTTGAGAGTTTCTATTCATCAGAGCAAGTTTCTTTTAGCCTTATACCGGTATTCCGACCAGAAGTACTGATATTTTGAGGTAAGGGATATTATTTTCTTCTTAAATAATATTTTTTTCTTCAATATCATTATGCTGAAATGTTAACATGAGTTTTTATCAAATTTGGAACTTTTTGTGTCGGAGTTACTATTCACATATACATTACTATTCACGAATACGGCACTATTCACCGAAAAATAAATTTTTCTCTTTTTGTCCAAGATGTCTATTATGGTTACTATCTTTGATTGTATCCATGTTTTGATCTTTATTTTTGAATTCTGCTTCACAATTGATTATTATGAAGTATTATTGATCTTGGATAAACTGTTATACGAATCCCTACTATTTGTCCTTCTGTCTCACTGGATTCGTTCTCTTTAAGATATTTTTCACCATCCTCAGTCCTAAATGATGATATTACTGAATATCTTTGGCATGTACTGCAAAGATGTATGATTACTTGATGAATATCTTTGGCCTGTAGTGCAAAGATGAACAGGTGTTGAGATGAACATGACTGACAGGTGATACAAAGGAATATCTTTGGCCTGTAGTGCAAAGATGAATATTTGGATAAAGATGATTATTAATTGATGTTAAAGGGATAAAATTTTGATGATGGACTTTTAAATCTTAGAAGATAGTAGAATTCTTTCTCTACTTGACTCTTCTAATGGTTTGTTGTTTCCGCTGCAGTAGTTGTTGATCTAAAACTTGTTGTCGATTATATTCTATCAGATTTTTCCCTGTTGAAGACTAACGATAATTTGTTGTATATTATCTTAGTCATAATATTCTTTACTGGGCTAGTTGAGCTCACCCTTTTCCTTTTTGTTCCATTTTTCTTCTCAGGAGGTGAGAACATAGCAGGATCTAGTCGGGGTATGGAGTGATGGTTCTAGAAAGATGTTTTAGCAGTCCTCACTATTTCTGTAAAATAGTGTTTGAATAATTGTAATGAGGATTTATTTGAGTGTGGATATTGTCCAGAATACAATATTTGTATTTAAACTCACAGTATGTGTTGTCGTATTTTGCACGACAATTGTATTATTGAAGTTGTAGTTTACTTTCTGTACCATGTATTTGGCGACTCGGAATGGGTGTTGTATACCTATTTTGGGGGCGTCACAGTATAAGACCAATTTCGAACCGTCGTTGTCGAGAGTTACGCAATGACATGGGATTAGAGGTTGTACGAAGTCAGGAAGATGGGACTATGCCCTCCGGTCTTCAAGCATCAAATTCTATCCGTTATCCTACGTAATAGTCACTCAGGATTGGACTTCCTTGGTTCTTGTGGGGCATTGCTGTGTAGAAAATGTATGTCTGAAATGTTTAGACGGTGAGATGTGGCGTCAAGGTGGCAAGAAGACGACTTTACCTCTCACCAGGGTTATCTCCGACTTGGGCTGATAAAGCAGACGTTGCTGAGGTTATCTCTGAAATTGGGCTGCTGCATGTGTTGAAGGTCCTCAATCATCTCTGAGGTGTGCATGTCAACCCAGTGTTATCTCCGGGTCTTGTATTGAGTGCCTCGTGTAAGTACCGAGTGTTCTGAAGCTGTTTGCATGGCTTTGAAACAAGC